>OZ018371.1:4028977-4316477 GCA_963969515.1 Yponomeuta evonymella
CGGGGTACCAGGATATATTGCGCTATTATCGCTGTAATAAATGAAAAAACCGGCCAAGCCGCGAGTCGGACTCGCGCACGAAGGATTCCATACCATTATCTTTTAAACATTAGACACAAAGATCGAGAAAAAAACGGCAAAAACTCATGTTTGTTGTATGGGAGTCCCCCTTAAATATTTATTTTATTTTAATTTAATAATTTATTTTGAAGCGAATACAAAACCTACAGCTTACCTTTATTAATATCGAACACAAAACGGCAAAAAATAAATAGCGTTTGTTGTATGGGAGCCCCCCTCAAATATTAGGGGTTAAAGTATGAAATTGCCGTTTTATTGCAATAGGTTCTTTGAATTGACATAGAATCTTCATGGTTTGAGGTTTTCGAATGAAACTTTTTTCAAATGGTTTCTATGATGTTCTTTTTTAAAAAATGTGAAACATTTGAATATCGACTTTCAATTGTTTTTGTTATTCAATTTAGACAAGAAAGATGGATACTGCGGCAACAGAAATACATCATCTGTGAAAATTTTGACTGCCAGTGTTCATGAAATACAGCCTGGTGACAGACAGCCAGACAGACAGACGGACAGTGAAGTCTTAGTATTAGGGTCCCGTTTCGCACCCTAACCTAACCCTAAAAAATGTCATGCCACACATATCCGAATAATTGCGCCGGCGCCGGTAAATATTTGCAGTGGTTTTGTGAGCACATGCGTCTATCGATTTCGTATTAGGGGAGTTTGTTAAGGGTCTTCCACACTGTGCGCAACTTGTCATTGAAATAAATAAACGAATTACTTCCAGACAACACAATCACTTTTCCTGGTCCCAAACTGGATACCCTGTGCTACGGTAACCAGGTAAGGACATCACACACGTGAAAATACACCCAGACTGAGGCCATTTGTGCAGAACGCAGAACTTGAAATCCGTTCCTTCATTCCTACCAGATAAAGATTAAAAGACTAAGGCCGACTTACACTTAAGTCGCCATTTAAATAGACTTTCGTGTGAAGAATTCTAGTTAAATGCTGTTTTTAGCCACACTTAAGAAGTGAAGAGAGTTAGTCAATTTAAGGAAGTCGACCTCCATTGAGTTCTTAGATTTTTCATACGTCCTTGGAATATGACGCGGTCCGTTTGAATGAACAATACAAATTGGCAAATTAGATGAATTTCGATAAATAAAGGGTAAATTAATTAATCTTTTTAGGGTTCCGTACCTAAAGGGTAAAAACGGGACCCTATTATTAAGACTTCGATATCTGTCTGCCCGTCCGTCTGTCTGTCTGTCACTAGGCTGTATCTCAAGAACCGTGATAGCTAGAGAGTTGCAATATTCACAGATGATGTATTTCTGTTGCCGCTATAACAACAAATACTAAAAACAAAATAAAATAATTATCTAAGGGGAGCCCCCATACAACAAACGTGATATTTTTGCTGTTTTTTTATCTTTGTGTCTAATAACTTGTTTTTAAATAAACTATAGTTTGGCCTGTGCAAACTTAGGTCACCACTCTGTCGTTTCGGGATACCGACGTTTAGCCAAAGTATTTTTCGCCAAATTTTACTTCCCAATAAACTTATGGCATCAGTTTCATTTCCCAAATGAAACTTTAGCAAGTTTTCATTTCGCATTTTATTCATTTGGTCAAATTATCATTTCGCATAATTTTACTGCGTCAAGTTTTATTAAGACAAACGTTTATTATGCTAACGTTTTATTTTGGCAAGTGTTATATAGCAAATAATTGTTTGATTAAAAAATAGGTTCGAAGTTCCAGGATGGAGCGGAGCGCAGCAACGCTCCATCCTGAAACTTCGGGTGTTAGTTCTTTTTTTTATATAAAAGCGAAAAAAAATATTTCACTAAAAAACTTAGTTTTGAGTCAAACAAAAAAATTTTTGTTCTAGTTTACATTTCGCATTTTATTCATTTGGTCAAATTATACTTTTGACTGAATAATGCTTGGTAAAATGAATTTTGACAAAGTATTTATTTGGTAAACAATAACTTGCCATAATAACTTTTGCTAACTGTTTATTTGCTTTAAGTTGTTTTGAGAAATGTTTTTTTGCCAAGTGATAATTTGCGGAAAATAGTTTGGGAAGTAATACTTTGGGAAACGATTTTTGGCAATACATTAGTAAACCGTCGTTTCTGATCTAAAAGAGGCTCATCAGAAGGTGAAGAGCTTTAGAGCTCATTGCTGACCTTCATCATCATTCAGCCACAAGAAGTTCACTGTTGGACATAGGCCTTCTCCATGGATTTCCAAAAAGACCGGTCATCTGTCCATCTTGTGGCTGGTCGTCCTACGCTGCATCTGCCGATATGTGGTCTCTATTCAAGATCTTTTCGGCCCCATCGGCCATCAGTTCTGCATACTATGTGCCCCGCCCGCTGCCACTTCAACTTACTAATCCGCTGGGCTGTTGCTGACCTTAAATCAGGGTAAAACGTTCTTGCCTCAAATAGATCTATAAATAGCCGTTCTTGTCTATAAATTATGACTCAGGTGAAATTCAGCTAAGACTGTTTTAAGTAATATTTGACTGCACTCGCCCATTAGCTCAGTTGGGAGAGCGCTGGCACGGTTAGCCAGAGGTCGCGGGTTCAAGTCCCGGCAAGGGTGGAATTTTTAGCCTGTAAATAGATTTTTTTTATATTTGACGTGTTTTAGTCCATCAATTATTTATAGCGAAGACTGGTACAGTAAAGGGATTGATATAGGCGACTCTTTAACCAAATTTTACACTTCTTGTAAACTCTTAGCTTAATCATTAATTGTTTCTTTTTTACCAGTGTGTTATAATTTTTGTTTTCGACTTTATTAATTTTTCTTTATGATAGATGGCAATATGTTTTGGTTTGTCATGCATTGAAATTGAAAGTATTTATTTCAAACTTACACAACATAGGCAAGTTCATAGCGAGTTAGTCTATTTAATATAGGTCATTGTTGGTAATTTATTAAGTAATCTAAGCAATTGTAGGTACCGATTATAGGTAGGTACAATAAATGTGTCATGTTTTGAGAAAAGATGGTCAGATTGGAGTTTTTTATTCATTTATATACATTCATCAGTCTAACAACTGGTACTAAAACAGAAAGTGTAATAAATAAAAAACACAATGAAAATCGCCACAGTCTATTCGCACCCTTACGCCGACAAGCGTTACGTAAACAAATAAACCGTAAATATTACCCGAAACTAACGTCAGCCATTTGTTTGCTTCCATCCGCCTTTCCTTCTTTCGACTTTAGTCCCAGAGGAACGCCCATTTTCACTCATCCTCAATAGGACGATCAATTCCAATCCTATCCATCTGCTCATATTCATCCATTGCTAGACATATACCTCTTCCAAGGCACGCCACTTCTTTCTGTCCTCAGCCATCCTCAGCCATCCTCATCCAGCTGCAACCAGTAACCTGCCTCAGATAGTCGCTCAGCCTCGCTCAGGGCCCCATGCCCTGCTCGCTCGAGTGACTTTACATAATTATTGATTTCATTGTGAGCGTGATAATGGCGGGACCATAATTTTTAAACCGTAATATTTTAAAACTGTCTATCTCATTATTTTATACCTTATTCCTACTTATTCCTACCTACAATAAGAAATTTCTACCTCTTGCCTCTTACCCAGAATTTAACAAAATATGTGGTCCCGCCATTATCACATGGAAAATGGCGGGACCATGTGAAACTACTGAAGTTTATGAAAAATATGAAAATCAAAGCTTTGTAGGTTTTAATACCTTTTTTTTACTTCCCTAATATCACCTTCTTTGAGTTTTACAATCAATAGTTAGGCATATATTGGCCATAAACCGTGGTCCCGCCATTTACACGGCTAAGTTTTTTTTTCATACCGAAGTAATGGTGGCCTTTTCTTAAAGTTTTATCGATTCAATATTTACTACTCATTTCATACCTTTAAATAAGTGCTACACACTGTACAGTTAACAACATATAAACCTTATAACTTTAGTTGCAAATTTGCCGGTAACCTATACAGAGTGCCTGTATGTAATGATTGACGTCCTCTTGAACGTACTACTAAAGGTAGATCTGTGCGCCGCTCCGCCACTACCTACGCCACCGCCACCAATCTCCACAGAGGGTGAAATGCAGTAATCTTTGATCTCACTATATTTAAGATTAGTGAATTCACAGCAATGTAATAATTGTGTTGTTTTTTATTATTACTCAATACAAGAAGATATGATAATCAGTGTATATTATAAGTTGAACTAAGAATAAGCATAACTTGTTCTTATTCTCATTAACTCCACTCCTCCCTATTCGTAGCCACCTCCCGTGACTCCGGTAGAAAGTTCTCATTATATAAAAGAAAAAACTAAAGTACCTTACATATAAATTCTAAATATAAGTATTACACGGTTTCGAATAAACTTAGCACCTTTATTTACATATATGGACATCCATAAATATATAGACATCCATAAATAAATGTCAATACTCTCTCCCTGAGATTAGGCCTGTGCCCCACAGTGGGACGTATATAGGCTGCTTATGCATAAATATGCCCATTTTAGTTCTGCTATAAAGTGTCCACAAACCTAAAGTCGCGTATAAGTGTCCGATAAGTTTTGTTCTAAAGGACTTTATTTGGCAGTCTAATCCGTGTTCTGATATAAACTTATCGGACATTTATACGTGACTTGAAATTGTGGAGGGTTATAGCGACTTAAGCTAAAATGGAGATTTTACTTTATAAATTATTATTAAATTATTACTAATGTAAAAACTACTATGATTATGAAAACTAAAACTGGCGGAGTTACTGCTTGAGCACCCTTCAGGTACGGAACCCTAAAAAATGCCCACCAAATAAATCAAAATAAACGAAATATCAATATTGTTTCGATATCTACATAAAAATAATATTATATTCCAACTAATGTAAAAACTAAAAACACAAATTATACCTACGTGAGTAGTCGCGCAGTGGGTCTTTTGCCGCACAACGTGACATTCCCACAACAATCGTCACCACTCTAGCGGTAAAGCATGGATACCGGTTTTCGGTAATACCGAAAAACCGGAATACCGGACAGAATATTCGAATTTGAAAAACCGGTTTTGTATAATCCTAATACCGGTATTTCGATAGTTTCGGTATTACTATACCTAGCTTCTAGACGCACTGTTCGATTCTACATCCATATAATAACTTCATAACGTAAAACATTGGGATTTTTCTAGATTTCCAATCTGGTTTTACGATTTTGCTGCAATTTTTGAGAGCCTGAGAATGTCTAAATACAGAACTCATGCTTTCTAGGGTTTTGGAGTTTTACTATCAATACAGTCAAATGTTTCACGCTCACCTTAAAGATAGTTTCGAATTAACTGATGGGTACTATTTAAAATCACATTTCCTTCCTGTGAATTGCGGTGTCCCACAAGAAACTAGTGTTGGTCTCCTGCTCTTTGTGGTTGTACCTACGGTACAGTAGTGACATAATATTGTAACTAACTGTAAGTATCTTCAACGGCCACTAAGTTAAAGATATTAGCGACAATGGGCATTGTCCTAAATATTGTTTTTGAATTTAGAACGCGAGGTTAGCCGCCGCGGGAGGATATATGACAATTTGTTTTAAAGGTATAAGTTCATATAATATTCACTGATTTCTTGTATCTTTGTGAATAAGTATGTGACTAATTCGACCTTCTAACGTTCGTTCAACACGTGAATGAAAGTAGGTTTAATATTTTTAAATAAAAAATGTCAAAATATTGACATTTCGGTATTCCGTAAAAACAAATATAATATATTTTTTCTTACGTTTGCATATAAGGAGTCTTTTAAGTTTTGTTTATTTAAAGAGTTTTTGTATCGGGTCATGGTATCACTAAAAACTGACAGCTCGTAGGATATCAGTTGATGACGTACTTCCGTGCATGACGTACTTCCGGTTACGTAGACTCCGATTCTTTTTTTTTTCTTTAAAAATTTGTTAAAGCAGTTCAATCAAAATATTCAGCCTAGGCTCTCAAAATTAGTAATATTCTCGAAAAAATATATCAATACAAAACTTATTTTTGGGATGTGTGGACCAAATCTTCTCCTTGAGACGGATGGTGGAGAAACTTCTGGCTAAAAGTCAGAGGGTTTTCTGTGCGTTCGTCGACTTGGAGAAGGCTTATGATAGAGTGGTGAGGAATGACCTGTGGTCGGTACTGTCCTTGTATGAGGTGGACAGCGTCTTGCTGCGAGCTCTGAAGTCTCTCTATGAAGACTCCAGTGCTTGTGTTAGAATTAATGGGGCGTATAGTGACTGGTTTAGCATCCGCAGGGGTGTGAGACAAGGATGTGTCGCCTCCCCCTGGTTGTTCAACTTATTCATGGACAGTTGCCTGACTGATTTGAAAGAGAATGACTTTGGGATAAGGATGGGTGAGCTACTGGTCAAATGCTTGTTATACGCCGACGATCAGGTTTTGTTCGCATCGTCGGTTGAAGACCTGCAGACACAAGTAGCAGTAATGGATGAGGCGTTTAAAAGGAAAGGAATGAACATTAATGTGAGTAAGACAAAAGTAATGGTGTTCGAAAAAGATGATGAAATGACTGAGTGCAAGATAAGGATTACAGGTGAAAGGGTGGAACAAGTGAAAGAATTTGTCTATTTGGGGAGCCTCTTTACCAGGGATGGCAAGTGTGAAGGTGATATAGAAAGAAGAGTAAAAGCAGGAAATTGTGTAAACGGTGCATTGCACTCCTTTGTGAGTGGCCAAAACATCTCCAAAAGAGCTAGATTGGCTATCCATAATGGAGTGCTGGTCCGAACACTTTTACTTATTGTATGCTAGCGAGACTTGGGTATGGGAAAAAAAGCAAGAAAGTAGGATTAATGCAGTAGAAATGAGGTCCTTGAGAAGTATGTCTGGTGTTACTTTGAATGAAAGGATACGCAATAGTGTGATTAGAGAACGTTGTGGACTGAAAGAGGATGTAGTGACTAGAATTGAGAAAGGAATGTTGCGTTGGTTTGGACATGTGGAGAGGATGAAGGAAGAAAGATTGACAAAACAAATATATCGAGCGAATGTGGATGGAAGGGCCGGTAAGGGATGACCCAGACGGACATACTTCAACCAAATAGGGGATGTATTAGCAAAGGGCAAGATAAAAAGTACCCGAAACCGGCGTGCGTGCATGCAACGACTAATGAATGTTCAGGAAGTGAAAGTGATCTGTCAGGATCGTAGCTAGTGGCAGTCCCTGGTCTCTGCCTACCCCTTTGGGATACAGGCGTGAGTTTATGTTATATGTTATTTTTTGAAGGACAATGGCCATTCTTTTGGTTGGCTTTAGCAATAGAGCAAAGAGTCCGAGCAAGAGAAATATAATTAGGATGAATACAAAATAAATTTGTTTCTTTTAAATATTCTAATACTGGTTGAGTTCAGTTTTCTCTCGGACTTATTGTATTTGCTCAAGAAAATTTTGCTTACTTTATATTTCATTGAGTTAATTTGACAACTTGAACTGATGATGTGGGGGAAAGAAAGCTCAGTGGGACAAAACGTAGAGGCCACGTAAATCAACTGTTATACAATCATTTATGTTATTTTAACAAAAAAATCATCAATACCGAAAAAATTGATTTCAAATGTTGATATCGAAAAAATAGCGATTTTAGAAAAAGGGTCCGGTAGTCCATGCTCTATCTAGCGGTAACCCGTCCACTGAATATCCTCTAATTTCTAAAACCAGGAGGTGAGGTACGGGGAGGCAGCTACTGGTTCGCTTGACCTTGACAAATCTTTAGTCCACACAAATGAGTTTGACCCGTAGCACCAAAAATTAATAAAAAGGGAGAGGAGCATGAGAAATTTTGTATGGAAAAAAATGTGTTAAAAAACCTATCGTGTGTGGTTCTTAATGAAAGGGCTCACTGACCGATTCTAAAAATATATTACATCATTACATGTCAGGAATTTGTTATAAATTGAAATAAAAAAAATCAAAATATACCAAGTTTCAGCTCCTCCAAAAATACGATACGGTTGAATCATTTTTTCTAAAATATGCCTCAATTGGTACGTAATATCCTCATATGATCTAACCCCAAAAAAAGCAACATTGAAGTATTTTTTATTATTACAAAGTGTGATAATAAAATTACGATTAGTTGAAACATATATAAAAAGTAAAATTTTAGACAATATAGATGATAAATACTCTAATACTAGAGGAATTTTTAACTATATTTATATGATTTATTAACTTGTTTATTTAAAAAAAAACTTTTTCTGTAATGGTAATAAGGATAAGATAAGAATAAGGATAAGGCTAAGAGAAATAAGGACTTGCCGTAAGGAGCCATAAATCCCATTATAATCGTTAATTCATCTCGTTACTAGTAGGTACTTTCACGGAAATCTACAGACTCCTGGTGAGACACTCACGAGGCAACGTTGAGCGACCTCAACCCCAGGTGATTAAAATAGCGGAACCGGAAGTAAGTATTTTACTTTATTGAAAGAAAGAAACTTATTATACCAAACAAGACACATAACAAAAACAAAATAAACAAACATTGCACACATAAAAGACATACGTAAAACACAACATTTACAAAAAAATTAAAAGTGTACAAGGCGAGCTTATTTTAGCAGAAATATCTTCCAGCCAACCCTTGATGTGGTGGTACGAACATTATAAACGAGGCGGGGGGGAAGTGTACAATAATGAGAAAGTATTATATATTAACCCAATACAGTTATATATAATATATATATATTATGTATGTATATATACACATATATATAGATACATACTTAAATATTTGTTGGCTGTAAAGTTTTATATTACAAAGACCTACTTATAAGATAATAGATAACTACAATACATAAATAAATGAATACATAAATAAACAAAATATATCTATTGTAATAGTGAAGAAAGGAAGTGCTCTTTCAGTGCGGTCTGAAGTTGGCGTGCGTAAGCGCGTAGGACGCTTTGCTCCTTAGTATTTCTATAATACAGCGTGCAACAAAGTTTCCCCTATATATCCGAAAATAGGAGGTTCCACTCATCAATACGAACAACGTTTACTATGGATAAAAATTGTAAATCACAAGAAAAATATCAGAAAATGCCGGAAGTGGTGACTTTGGAATGGAACAGCTGATATTATTCTTGCGAGAAGTTACTACAAAGTAAAAGTTGTATTTTTTTATGTGTATTTAATATGTTTGTAGTTGGAAAATTTGACCCTATTGACAAGTAAAACCACCCATATTTGAACGAATATGGGGATTTTGTTACACTTAAATAGCCACACCGAGTTCACGCCGACTTAGAGATGGCGTAGGCACCTAAAACCACTAACGAATCGTAACGATCACGAGCACTCGCCAATCATTACATAGCTACAAGCTCTCTATACAGTTAGGTTAACGCCAACTCTGTAACTAAAGTTATAAGGTTTATATGTTGTTGTTAGTTTTAACTGTAGTGTGTAGCACTTATTTAAAGGTATGAAATGAGTAGTAAATATTGAATCGATAAAACTTTAAGAAAAGGCCACCATTACTTCGGTATGAAAAAAAAACTTAGCCGTGAAAATGGCGGGACACGGTTTATGGCCAATATATGCCTAACTATTGATTGTAAAACTCAAAGAAGGTGATATTAGGGAAGTAAAAAAAAGGTATTAAAACCTACATAGCTTTGATTTTCATATTTTTCATAAACTTCAGTAGTTTCACATGGTCCCGCCATTTTCCATGTGATAATGGCGGGACCACACATTTTGTTAAATTCTGGGTAAGAGGCAAGAGGTAGAAATTTCTTATTGTAGGTAGGAATAAGTAGGAATAAGGTATAAAATAATGAGATAGACAGTTTTAAAATCCCAGCTGTGGTCCCGCCATTATCACGCACACATTTCATTGGAAAGTAAAAGTGGTTTGCAGTGGTCAATAGAGTACCCATTTCGGGAAAACTACATTACATAAACTCACGCTTGTATCGCAGAGGGGTAGGCAGAGTTCAGGGTAAATATTACTCAAAATGTCGCTATGCCCTACAGGGTCCATAATGGTGCTTGTAATTCTATGAACCCCTTGTAAACTTACGGATTCTATACATGACGACAATAACGATTTTTTAGAGCTAATAAGGAATATGGATAATTTACTTATTATTATCAACAAGCTTTTCATAAATGATAAAAAATACATCTCACGGACTACGATTTTTGTACGTAAACAAGACATTGAAAGTACCTTTCTTATAAAAAAAAAACTATTTATAGGCCAAAAAGTCCACCCATGCCGGGACCTGAACCCGCGACCTCTGGCTAACCGTGCCAGTGCTCTCCCAACTGAGTTAATGGGCAAGTGCAGCCATCGGCGAAATTTTGAACCTCTTTACAAACTCCTCTGTATTACATACTTTTCTTATTTTACAACGTGATACATCTGAATGTTCTTTCGTCTGATTTATGGTCATAGCGGATGCAATAAGAAAAAAAAAACTACACTGAAAGAAACATGATTTTCATCGAATCTAAGTCGAATCGATATAATTTTTGAAAACAACCCGTAATCGTGAATTCGATAAATATTCGAAACACTGGCAAGCCATTAAACGGCCAAGATGAAAGATTATTTTTTTCTTTTTTTCCAAAAGGGCTGACGCGGCCTGATGCAAAACGCAGATAAGTGCCTCCTGAAAAAATTTTTTAAGTCTGCGAGCAGATTTTGCGACCTTGTTCCAAAGTGTAAATCAATACACTTACCTATTGACCTACATTTTTTTTCACTGCTTAATCATGATTATAATAATAATTAATTCCTTCCTCACTTCCTATTCCTACTTTTGTAAGAAAGTAACTAATGTTTTAGCATTGAACTCATAGGACCTCGTTGGGTCGTAGGTACTAGTACCTACTTATGTATTAGATTTAATATGATTTGAGAAAAGATGGTCAATTTATTTTCTCTGCCGTTTTAGGGTTCCGTACCCGAAGGGTGCCATACCGGACCCTATTACTCTGCCTCCGCTGTCCGTCTGTCTGTCCGTCCGTCCGACTTTTCTATCTTTGGAACCGTAGTACTCGTAGTTAACCAATTGAAATTTTCCCAGATTATGTGTTATTATGGAGGATTATCTAAAAAATAAGAAAATAAAAAAAATAATAAAAAATAAGCGGGGTCTCGATACAACAAACGTGTTTTTTCACCTTTTTTGTTTATGCTCTATCGTAAAAACGGTAATACAATACAGGCATAAAACTTGGCGTGATTGTGAGACTTATTAAATATTCTAAACGATAAATAATAAAAAACGGCCAAGCCTGAGTAAAGAACCCTTGGTGCGCGAGTCCGATTCGCACTTGGCCGTTCTCTTTTTATTATTTGATAATTTGACTAAACTAAAGCCCGAAAAGTTCTAAGTCACATCCGGCGTCCCCGCCAATAAGACCTGAAATACGTCCATGCGAAATCAACGTCATTTGGTCAAGTTATTTGTCGGGCATTATACTTATGTGATAATATGCTTCACCCGTCTGTTTTTTTTTTTCGCTCGAATAAAGAGAAAATACCTAGAAATATGTAGGAATATCTGTAGTCTGAGATTCAATTATTCTCCAACCGGAATACGGATCCGGTTAAAGCCTTATCTGGATTTACGTGGGATTTAATCTGAGTCTCATAAGTCTTGTTACCTACTTATTTGGTTGAGTATAAAGTAAGTACCTTTGTTTTTTTTAGTCTCGGTACTTTGTTTACTGAGTGAGTAAAACAGGCGACGGTAAACAACTACTTAACTTGTTAACTACATACTTACCCTCCGTTTCTCGAACACTAATGATTTGTTAATCTCCTTATATTCTTTTTGTTGCACTAACCCGGGCTGAGGACCGGCATATGGTCGATTAGTGTTCTAGAAACAGGTGGTTACTGAACGACGATGCAAGTTGTTAAAAAATCTCCTGTCAATGTGCAACTGAAAAGAAGGACGCACCGATACAATACAGTAGTAGGTAGGATGCATAAATTATACAGCGTTGTATGTTTAAGTGCGCATTCCTATGTTTTGCAAAAGAGTTGGCTAAATAGAAGTATGGGCGTCTGCCCTAACCATTTATAAACATTGTGCATAGTAATATTTAATGCTTGGTAGCTGAAAATAAGTATTTTCTGTGAAAAACGATTCAGGAACTTTTGATATCGTCACAATCCTGCAAATAAAATCAACGAACAACGACCGAAAGGCAGAGCGATCAAACGATTTCTGTCACAGATTAGAGACTATGATGTCCAAAGAGAATATAACCACTACGTTTTAATGATGTCCGACGTCTGTGTGAGTTTTTTTTTATGGAATTGAGAATCGGTGACGTTCCTTTCCAGATTTTGCCAATAACTTCTTGATATGAGATAAAGGCAATCCATGAAATCAAACGTAATTAGGAATATTGGGATACAAAAGTAAAATACTGCTTCTACTTAATACTGTTTTCTTTGATTTACTTTCATATTTATTTCAATACGTTTACTGTCCGCATTTTTCGTGAAACGGAACGTTTTACTGACTGCACAGGAGAGCGGTGTCCGGTGTCAATGATCGGCAGGCGGAAGTTGTATGTACAACTTTTATTTAACTGAAAAAATCATGAAAGTTCCAGGAGAATAATAAGTACGTATTAATTAACGAATGAATATTTTCGTATTATGAGCTAGTGAGATATTACTATACATGCTTAGGGCAGTCGTTTAGCCAACTCTTTTGTCCTGCAAGTTCTTTCTCAGACACATTTTTTTATATGCACTTATGTGATTATAGAAAAAAATAGACAAGGCGACTAAGGAAATACATTACCCGGAGACGGCCAGCAGCGTTTTCCTGAGATTCCAACCGCATACTGCGATCGCCAACCCGCCTGCCAAGCGTGGCGATTATGGCAAAACCCCTCATGGTTAGGAAAACCGTGAGGGAGGCCTATGTCCTGCAGTGGGCGTCAAATGATGATGATGATGATGATGATATGTATATATTTTTTTATATGTAGTACCACTGTTGCCGGTATTCTATCTAATACATACATTGCCTATCAGACAACGCTACTACAAAGCAGAAAACAGTAACAATTTTTCGTAACAACTTATGATATTGGTTTTCATAATCATAAGCAGCCTATACCTATACTTCCCACTGTAGGGCACAGGCCATATTTGTTTTATAATGTTAATATTATGCAGCCATTTTCAGGGTTCCGTACCTCAAAAGGAAAAAAACACGGAACCCTTATAGGATCACTTTGTTGTCCGTCCGTCCGTCCGTCTATCTGTCAAGACCCTTTGTCTCGGGAACACGGGGAGGTGTCGAGTTGAAATTAAAACCGTATATTCAGGTCTCCAGTCCCTTGAAGCTGTGAAAAAGTCAAACTTCAAAGTTAACGTAAAAAAAGACATACCTGTTTATGCCGCAAAAACGTATATTTCGACTCTCAAGGGAATCAAAATTTATAGGGTACTTTACGGGATAAAAAGTAGCCTATGTCCTAATCTAGACTATAATCTATCTCTGTGAAAAATTTTTTGCGCGAAAGAGTAACAAACATCCATCCATACATACAAACTTTCGCGTTTATAATATTAGTAAGGATATGTAAGTGGTTTTTATAACCATGGGGGTTTTGCCATAATCGCCACGTTTGGCAGGCCATGGTTATAAAAACTACGAAGGAGGCCTATGTCCTGCAGTGACGATGATGATGATGATATGTATGTACCTAAGAATTTGTAGGGAATCCTCGGTGGGCGAGTCCGACTCACACTTGTCCGGTTTTTGTTTTAAATAACCCTGATTTGAACATAACCCTTCTCGTTTTCGCAGTGCAGTAAAGTAGGTCAGTATTTCCAACCGTCTCAGTGAAATTATATTATAGAACAAAAATATATCTTATAGCGGCTCACATTCGAGAGGTTCGAATCCCGGCATGTACCAATGACTTTGTTTTCTAAGTTACGTATATTAATAAAGTTGCTACACGCTAACTATGAAGGAAAACAGCACGTGGAAACCTGAGTGTCTGAGATGTTCACACCTCAGCGCTGGAAATTACCAATCCGCGCTGGGCACGAGTGGTGATTAAGCCCGTACCTCTCTGTGAGAAGGCTTACGTCCCACGTATATGGCCTGCATTACTGTCCCTATAACGGAATTTAGCGTAGAACCGTGCAAACTGTTAAGGTATACAATATCTCGCATATTCATGGCAGGCGTGACTAACATGACAGTTAGATTACGTTGAGCCTGCCAGAACGTAAGGCCTCGGAGGCGTACAGCGGGCCATACGTTTATATATATACTTTATTGCACACAAAACATTAAACAGGACATTAAGATAAGATAAGATAACAATATTCTTTATTGCACACAAGAAACAAGAGACATAAAATATGAAAGTTACAATGAAAAAGTACAATAAGGCCGCCCTTATTGCCAACAGCAATTAAATAGCATTTACAAAGGCGAGCTAATCTCTGTAAGAGATTTCTTCCAGCAAACCTTGGAGAGTCGAAACAGCGGTAAAAAACGGGTCTTAATACGTGTACAAAATAGACTACATAAACTAAATTAATACACTAAATAGGCTAAATAGGTAAGTACCTACCTGTAAAAATAAATAAAATACATTGTAAATAGTACATAAATATACAGCTCAAAGTTATGATAGAGAAAGATGCTCTTTCAACTGCTTCTTAAATGCACCAATTGTGTTCACCAGTTTCCCTACACATTTGACGAAGAAACGACGAAATATGGTGCTCGGCACTGATGAACATAAAAAACCGGCCAAATGCGAGTCGGACTCACGCACGAGGGGTTCCGTACCATTATCTCTACAACATTAGACACAAAGATAAAAAAACAGCAAACAATAAACGTTTGTTGTAAATAATGACTTTATTTTGTTTTTAGTATTTTTTCTTATAGCAGCAACAGAAATACATAATCTGTGAAAATTTCAACTCTCTAGCTATCACGGTTCTTGAGATGCAGCCTGGTGACAGACAGACGGACGGACGGACGGACAGACAGACAGCGAAGTCTTAGTAATAGGGTCCCATTTTTACCCTTTGTTTACGGAACCCTAAAAACCGGGCAAGTGCGAGTCGGACCCACCCACCGAGGGTTCTGTACAAATCTGTAGGTACTGTCAAACAAATAGTTTAGGAATCTAGTCTCGCAGTTTTTTCGGAACTTCAAAGATATTTTTTTTTATAATTTCATTTTAAATGTGTAGTTTTTAGATTTTCCCCTGTAATTCTAGTACAAGACGATATTACTTGCCAAAATTCATAGTTCTATGTCAACGGAAAGTAGTCTATAAATTTTGATTCCCATGAGTATCGAAATATGAATTCGTCTTTTGAGGCATAAACGAGCATGTCTTTTTTTACGTTAACTTCAAAGTTTGCTTTTTACACAGTTTTAAGGGACTGTAGACCTGAGTATCATGAGCAGTCTATTATATACGTCCCACTGTAGGGCACAGGCCTTCTCTCAGAGAGAGAGTATGGGCTTAATCACCACCCGTGCCCACCGCGGATTGGCGATTTCAAGCGCTGAGGCATGTGAATTGCTCAGACACCCAGGTTTCCTCACGATGTTTTCCTTCACCGTTAGCGAGTGGTATTGCTACTATAACTTCGCAAATGTACATAACTTAGAAAACAAAGTCATAGGTACATGCCCGCACTGGGAATCGAACCTGGGTCTCCCGCTTCCGAGTCCAATGTTCTACCCACTAGGCTACCACCGCTTGTATACGGTTTTAATTTTAACTCGATACCTACACGCCTTCCTGAGATAAAAAAGGTTTTGACAGACAGACGGACGGACGGACAACAAAGTGATTCTATAAGGGTTCCGTTTTTTTCCTTTTGAGGTAACCCTAAAAAGGGACTCAAATTCAAAATTGCGAGATACCTGGGTTGGTCCGGCCTGCTTAGGAGTTAATGGTTAGCAGTCGGGTTGTTGCTTATTTTCTATGCCAAAGGTGGTGGGTTCGATTCCCACTGGGGGCCGCCGAACATTTGTACAAATGGCCTCAGTCTGGGTGTATATTTTCATGTTTATGATGTCCTTGCTTCTTTTTGCGTCCTTTCTCTCTCTCTTTCTGAGAGAAGGCCTGTGCCCTGCCATGGGACTTTCATAGGCTGCATTATACTGAATTATGTTTCGGGCGGGCTCTTGAACAAAAATGTGAACGTTAGCAATTAGTCGACTGTACCTGCGCCAAATAATATCAACATGGTAACATTATCGCTCGTTAATAAGAGTACTTCTACAGTGAATATACGGTTACCTATTATCATTGTTTCTTTGATCAACAAAGCGTTATGAAATAGTTGCATTGTTACTGGTTGACATTTAATGACATAAAAATTAGGCAAAGGGCAAGATAAAAGGTACCCGAAACCGGCGTGCGTGCATGCAACGACTTTTATGTTGAGGAAGCGAAAGTGATCTGTAAGGATCGCTGCAAGTGACAGTCCCTGGTCTCTGCCTACCCCTCTGGGACACAGGCGTGAGTTTGTATATGTATGTATGTAGTTATGTAGGAATTTGAAACAAAATTTTTTTTTGTACCCTTCCCAATGTTTCCTCCACCTCCTGCGGTTGACTGGTAAAAAAAGCTTACGGCCTTAATTCCGCCGTATTGTACATTTAGTTGAAGTGCAATAAAAAAATAAATTTAAATCTTTTATTTTTTTTATTAGGTACAATGGTTACAAAAATAAAAGGCTAAGCCTTCCATGACTGCCTCTTTGGTCTAGCGGTACCACGTCTGATTACCATGCCGGAGGTCGTGGGTTCGATTGTCACTGGGAGCTGGTGTACATTTATTTGTACAAGTCTGGGTCTGGGTGTATTTCCATGTTTATTTCCTTGCCTGGTTACGATAGTACAGGGTATCCTAGTTTGGAACCAGGACAAGTGATTGTGTTATGTGGAAGTTTTTTTTTTAAACAAATATATTGTATAAAGTTTAAACTAGAATTTATTTAATGTAATGTGGTAAAAGTTTTGCAACATAGACTATATCACTTCATCGGCCTTTCCTTACTTTTCACAAACAAAACCTGTTTGTCTCCGGGCGGACGGTTTGTTGAGAACGGGTAGCGGGCTGCCATTTTACGCAATTTTCCTCAAAGCAGGCCCTATTAAGAACAAAAACCCGTAGCACAGAAGGAAAACATTCCCTTAACACAAGAAACACGGCATGATTTATGGCTGAGGAGATAAGACTGGCGATTCAAGTTCAGGGCCGAATGGGGGAGTATTTGTTGGGCTTATTATTCAACCAAGGATGGGTGGCTTACGAATTTTACTGACTCGTTTGTAACAAACACATTTGAAAGCAAAAAATTAACACTAGCTGACTCGGCAAACGTTGTTTTGCCATATTAATTAACCTACGACCTATTCTCAGACCTACCAAATATACACAAAAAAATTCACAAAATACGGTGACACCGTTTCGGAGGAGTTCAACAACAAACACTGTGAGATTTTTATATTATTAGATATCCAAGAGTGGCGTAGAAACTGCTACTTGATGAACGTGGTGAACAGTTTAAATCATTCCAAGCAAGATACATACACACATACATAAACTCACGCCTGAGGCTATAGGCCAGAGGGGTAGGCAGAGACCAGGGACTCCCATTTGCCACGGTCCTGACAGATGACTTTCGCTTCCTCAACGAGGAGGATGATCCCAAGCAAGATATCATTTGGAATTTCAGTTAAATGCTACTTAAGAGACATAAATGTTTGTGTGTATGTTTAAGCTAGTTAAAATCGTCGTTCTAAAACATATTAGAACTGTGGGCCGCCGTATATTTGTACAAATGGCCTCAGTCCGGGTGTATTTCCATGTTTGTGATGTACTTACCTGGTTACCATAGCACAGGGTATCCTAGTTTGGGACCAGCTTCTATATTCATCATCATCATCAGCCACAAGAAGTCCACTGCTGGCATAGGCATCCTCCATGGATTTCCAGAAAGACCGGACCGCTTCTATATTACGCGCACCAAATACTGAGCGATTCCATTCGTCTAAATGTTAAATAAGCGAAATCAAAAAATTGGTATGGAGTTAGTATTAGTATTAAGCGAAATTAATATGGAATTTGACAGTTACACGATCGGGATCGCTCAAGATTTGGTGCGCATACTCGTAATTAGGCGTCAAGGTAAGTGATTGTGTTGTGTGGAAGTTATTTGTATAGTACCTACTGACTTTAATTTCACGTGCCAAAGTCTTAGAGGCATTGCCGGAGTTCAAACGGAGTGCTTCTCGGTTGGAAGCTAGAGTCTACCCAATGTTCCATTACTTCTTAGGATAAAGAAAGCCGTTGGAAATACGCAAGGAATGTCGCAAACATGTTAAGTTAGTAGCTAGAGTGAGCCGTTGCGCGCAGCGCGCCTGTTTTCACAATTCAATGCTGTGTGGTCCAATGCATATACTTTTAGTTCAGTGCTGGGCCTAGAGTCTACTAGTTGTTCAATAAAGCGATATTAGCGCCATAAATGGCCGTTATTTGACACTATTTTGTATTATTATGAAATTTGCATCGCAATTTCATTAAAACACCATAGCCCGAGTGAAACAAACAGGCACGCGGAAAGGAGGTAGCGTTGCGCGAGGTATCCAGAAAAGTTACTTACTTACTTCTTGTACCTCCTGCAGGTTGACTGGTAGAAAATGCCATTAGCATTATGTCCACCTTTTGTCTTTGTGCTATAAAGAATTAATAATATACTGCTATAGACTTAATCATTCACTTGTAATGAGCATTATAGCTAATATTAATTGCAGATAAAAGCTCATAAAATAAACGGGAGGGTTTTAGTGAGCATTCTAGCGAAACCATAGTAAATTTGATTTTTTTCCTGAGCCGAGCAATTTTGTGATGGTTCCGCCGTCTCTTTTAATATATTATGAGTATGATGAGCATTTAATTTTACAAGAGCGTTCGATAGAATGATCGTGAAAATGTTTGGCTCTATGCTTGGGTTTGTTCGTTATTCAGTTCGACAATTTTAGAAACGGCAAATGCTCGATGTTCTGTAAGAAGTGAATGCTCAGGTCCATCCATCAGCGCCAACGCAAAACATTTTAAGGCTGCTGTCACGTCGAGCGTGCTGTCTCGCTCGCACAACATAACATTTTTAGTGATTGTAATAAAATATGTGGTCTGAGGGTTTGATAGATGAAAAAATTGCGGACATTCAAGACATATTTTTTCTATCCTGTACTAGTTTTTGATTAAGAACATTTGATTCCAAAATTAATAATTTTGGAAACAACTTATATGAAAAAAAAAATCGTATTTAAAATGTCCGTAATATAATTATCTAACAAACCCTCAGACGAAATTTATGAAAAGTATACTTATTTTACTACTATTACCGAAAACGCTAGATCGTGCGAGCGAGACAGCATGTTCGACGTAACATCAGCTTCAAAAGATTGTTGAAAATTTAAAAACAAAAATTCAATAGTCATCGAACAAAAGTTGTTTTATTTATTTATTTATTTTATTTTACGTTTTAAATGACAAATTATTGAAATTACGAACCACGAACGAACAACAATAATTTTTGCTGCGTTAGTGTTCTTTTTTTTTTAATAGGTATATCCAGCTTTCTAAGGCAAGCCAGTTCGAAATTTAAATAAAAACTCTGATAAGTTACCTCCTTGGTTGTCATTGTTCGGAGTAAAAGATCGTTCCATTTTTAAATAACACGACAGATATGAGTTTAGTACCTATGTACCTAATTTATTTTCGACGACAACGACAGTTATGAATTTTCATAGAACTTTTTCCGGCCGCTGCTCGCGTGTAATTGGCCAGTACAGCAATTTGGATTTATCTCGAAGACGGTTGTCGAAATAATGCTCAAATTTCCAAGCCTGCTTGAGGAAAAAACCCTTTCTGCATCTAATTTCAAACTCACAGACAGAATACGCTTTCATTAGAATTTTTAGTATTTAGTTTATAGCTCCATTTTAGGTTAATTCAACAATGAAATCCTCAAAAATGCCTAGTTGGTATATAATTTATTTATATGTTAAGTACAAAATTTGACGCCAACGGCAATAAAAACTAACACTCGATTATTGCGCTGATAACGTTTGTGTGTCTGTGCTTGTTTAAAAAAATCTTTGAAGTATTTTAAATGAAATAATTTTTATATCTTCAGTGTCTCCGGACACTCTCCTCAACAAGCTACGGAAGTTTGTGTCTGCCACCTTAGACTGTAAGACACGCCTATGCCTGTGACTTGGGCCACTCGCCTACTGCTAATATCCAGGCGTTAAGGCCATACGACGCCATCTGTGTTTGACTGCTCCGGGCTGTAAAGTGTAGCCAATGTTAGGAGTGCTTGAATAAACGAATAAGACCATGTAGGACAATTTGTTGATACGTAAACACCACGGCAGCCGTGTTACCCTAGTGGGTAGAACATTGTACTTGGAAGCGAGAGACCCAGGTTCGATTTCTAGTGCGGACATGTACCTATGACCTTATTTTCTAAGTTATGTACATTTGTGAAGTTATAGTAGCAACACCACTCGCTAACGGTGAAGGAAAAAATTGTAAGGAGACCTGAGTGTCTGAATACACATACCTCACCGAGTTTAAGAGTTTGTAATTTAACATTTAATTTCTAATACAACTTTGGTTCTACGACTTTGGAATTTTTTTTCTTCAATTTGTTTTGTCTCTATTAATATTATAAATACTAAAGTTACGTATGTTTGTTGGTCTTTGCGAGCAAAATACTGAAGTTTTTGCACAGAGATAAACTAGGCTGAGAGTGAGTAATCGCGGGCTTCAGAATTGAGAATTTTACTATAAATACTACATACATTTCAGTCACCTTTGGTCTGTGCAGGCAAACAGTTGACAGAAAACAATAAATCACAGGATTGCATAATGTCTATCAAGTTGTTTACTCACGCTTTTATTTTATGTCATCAATGAAACTGTATTTACATAGAATTACATAGATAGTTTTTTTCTTTTATTAAATGATTTAAGCGGACAATACTAAAAAAAAAACGGCCGTTGGTTTAACGTGAATTGGCTTTAAGTAAGCGTTAATTTTTACCTCAAACTGCACAATGTATTGCGCGGCAATGGCGCCAGGAATCAAGAGTATCTGATTACCTTACTCTACTTAGCGATATATTAATGAATTCCTCACGACACGCAGTACAAAGTAACAGCCCTTGCCGAAGCGACATGTTCTCGTTGCATGCGGTTTAAGCAAATGATCCCCTACTACTACTGCCGAAATGAAAGAGGCTTCACGTCAAAACAAAATCGTCATGAATAAAAGCCAGTCACAAGATGGAATCATCATCGTCATCAGCCATTTGACGCCTACCGCAGGACATAGGCCTCCCTCATGGTTTTCTAAGCTTCCCGGTCTTGTACCGCCCGCATCCAGCGACTCCCTCCACCGTATCAAGGTCGTCAGACCACCTGGTCAGAGCCTGCCCACGCTGCGTCGTCCAGTCCGCGGTCGCCAGAACTTTTCCACCCCAACGGCCATCAGTTCTCCGAGCTATGTGCCCCGCCCACTGCTTCTTCAACTGAGCAATTCTTCGAGCTGTTTTAGTAACTCGGGTTTTTCTGCGGATCTCCTTATTCCTGATTCGATCACGCAGTGAAAATCCTAACATATAGATTCTCCATTGCTCGCTGGGCGACTTTGAGCCGTTTTATGAGGGCCGTAGTCAGCCAAAGTAAAATGTACAAATATTGGAATCATCATCAGCCATTTGAAGCCCACTGCAGCACATAGACCTCCCTCGTGGTTTTCTAACCATGAAGAGTTTTGTCATAATCGTCACGCTTGGCAGGTGGTTTGGCGATCGCAGTATGCGGTTGGAATCTCAGGAAGACGCTGCTGCCCGTTTCCTGGTAATTTATTTCCTTAGTCGCCTTCTACGATATCCACGAGAAGAAATGGAGTGACGCTATTCTTAAGAACTTTCCCTGTGCCGATGACCTTGAGCGTTTGACACAGGTGTGCAGCACTTTAACATTTCACCACTAGATGACACGACTGAATTATAATTCCTAGTAGTAATCTCCATAGAAAGGCGCGCGCGCGGCCGCACACACACAGTCTCATTCCCTTCGCTTAAGCACACGCCGCCAAACGCACACATACATAGCCGAATTTCGAACGCGTCGAGCCGACACACGGAATTATTGGAATATTTGGCAGTTATTCATCAGTCCTCAAGCCTCGAAGCACTCACAAAATTACTAAACTGAAACAAATAAATTAGACACTTTCTTGTCAAGCGAAATTACAAAAGCCTTAAAACGAAAGGACATAACGACCCAACAATCGTTTTATAACGATTCAATAATGTTATCGTTATAATATTCAACGTTATGATATCGAGCTCAAAGAATGAAGACGTCAGAGGGCTGGGGAGCGAATCTTTTTTATTAAATGCGTAGTTGTTCAATAACGGTGGCTTCCCGTTCAGGAGGTCGTGGGTTCGAATCCCAGCATGTACTAATGACTTGGTTTTGACGTACATTTGTGAAGTTACGTTACCGAGTGTTAACAATATCACTCGCTAACCGTGAAGGAAAACATCGTGAGGAAACCTGAGTCTCCATGCACGCGTGGTAGTTAAGTCCAACTCTCTTTGTGAGAAAAGGCCTGTGCACTGCAGTGGGACGTATATAGGCTGCATAAAAAAAAGTTGTTCAACATAGTTGTACAGCATTTTTTGAAAACCATGTTTATATGTTTGAGCAGCAACAAACAGCTTTTATAGATATTGGAACATATAACATAATTACCTACCTTACATTACGATAATGTTTCCAGCAGACGTGCAGCAGCGTCTTCCTGAGATTCCAACCGCATACTGCGATCGCCAACCCGCCTGCCGAGCGTGGCGATTATGGCAAAACCCCTCATGGTTATGAAAACCACGAAGGAGGCCTATGTCCTGCAGTGGGCGTCAAATGGCTGATGATGATGATGAATAGTGTTGTCTATCTACCTATCTCAGTGGTAGAATGCTGGCCTCACATTTGATAGGTCGTGGCTTCGATTCCCGGCATGTACCTGTTTCCTAAGTTCATACATTCGTGAATATGTAGTAGCAATGCCAATCGCGAACTGTAAAGGAAAACATCGTGAGGAAACCCGAGTGTCTGAAGTGTTCATATACCTCTGAACTTGAAAGCGCCAATCCGTGGTGGGCACGCGTGGTGATTAAGCCTGTACTCTCTCTCTGAGAGAAGGCTTGTGCACTGCAATAGGAAGTATATCGGCTGCACAATACAATATCATCATCATCATCATCAGCCATTTGTCGCCCACTGCTGGACATAGGCCTCCTTCGTGGTTTTCATAACCATGAGGGGTTTTGCCATAATCGCCACTTTTGGCAGGCGGGTTCGCGATCGCAGTATGCGGTTGGAATCTCAGGAACACGCTGCTGCCCGTCTTCTGGTGATTTATTTTCTTAGTCGCCTTCTACGACATCTACGGAAGGAAATGGAGTGACGCTATTCTTTATACGGCGCCACACGAAACGCATATATATATACCTTATTGCACACGAAACATTGAACAGGACATAACATAAGAAATAGCATGTACAAAGGCGAGCTCGTCTCTGTAAGAGATTTCTTCCAGACCATGGAGAGTCGGAACAGCGGTAAAAATCGGGTCTTAATACGGGTGCAAATTAATAGACTACATAAACTACAAACATCCTTAACCATAACCAATATTAAGAATAAATACACTACATAGACTAAATAGGTAAGTACCTACCAGTAAAAATAAATAAAATAAATCGTAAATAATACAGAAACATATAGCTCAAAGTTATGGGAGAGATAGATAAATGCTCTTTCAACTGCTTCTTAAATCCACCAGTTATCGTGGGACAAGCGCATATTTTCTGTGGCAGTGCGTTCCAAAGCCTTACCGAATGGACCGTGAAGGAGTCACCGTAAGCTCCAGTGTTGTGACTATTACGCTAGCATTATACTTTTTCACTTTTCATGCCCTGAAAGTGCTTATTTGTGCAGGATATAGGCTGCACAAAACCGAATTTTGTGCACAAGTGCATTAATGTATCTACTCATAAATGTATCTGTATTAAGGCAAAAAAAATGAGACAATCAAGATAAGAAGTTCATAGATAGAATTTGTCATTTTATAATATTTACTTTAATTTATTTGCCTTCATCATCATCATCATTCAGCCACAAGAAGCCTCCTCCATGGATTTCCAAAAAGACCGGTTGGAAGCGGCCTGCATCCAGCGCCTTCCTGCTACTTGGATGAGTTCATCTGTCCATCTTCTAGCTGGTCGTCCTACGCTGCGCTTGCCGATATGTGGTCTCCATTCGAGAACTTGTCGGTCCCATCGGCCATCAGTTTTGCGTGCTATGTGCCCCGCCCACTGCCACTTCAACTTACTAATCCGCTGGGCTATGTCGACGACTTTCGTTCGTCTACGGATCTCATCATTTCTGATTCGATCTCGTAGAGAAATTCCGAGCATAGCCCTTTCCATAGCTCGTTGCGTGACCTTGAGCCTTCTTATGAGGCCCGTAGTAACCATTTTATCCTCGTCATTACTATCAGCCCCCGCCTTCGGCTCGGGCTGCTAAAAGTCTCGGATAAAAATGTTTCGTTTTGTGCACTTGTAAAATCTACTATATACGACAATATCCTATTTTTCTTTAATTAAGACGTAGCTTCTGTACCTATGTATCAATATAAACGCGTCGCGGGAACGTGATTTTCATTTGATGGCTCTTTGATTTGAATAATCCCTTCACGCGACCTTGTCTAAGTGAATTTGCTCGACTTTGGTGGAGACGTAACTTTTTTGCGAAAGCTCTGTTACCAAGCAGTTTCGTGATGCGTGAAAAACGACTATTAATATAATATGTAGAATCTTTAGCTGTGCCTGCATGCAGGGTTTAACGAAGCAAAATAATATAACATGTAGAATCAATTAGATATAAGTATCGTTTCGTTCTGACCGTGTGGCGCCGGATTAAGAATAGCGACACTCCATTTTCTCCCGTGGATGTCGTAGAAGGCGACTAAGGAAATCAATTACCAGGAGACGGGCAACAGCGTCTTCCTGAGATTCCAACCGCATACTGCGATCGCCAACCCGTCTGCCAAGCGTGGCGATTATGGCAAAACCTCTCATGGTTATGAAAAACATGAGGGAGGCCTGTGTCCTGCAGTGGACGTCGGGGGGCTGATGGTGATGATGATCGTTTCGTTGCTTTTAGATATAAGGCCGCCAAAGGAGAACTTGCACTTAAAAATGTTTTATTTATTTATTTATACTTTTATTGCACTTAAAAAAAATCGTACAATCGTACGTTTAGTAGAATAGGAGTTTAATAGAACGTTGAAAGACAAATAAATGTGGTATTCAATGCTAACGTGCAGCGAATGTGGACGCACATTCTCTGCCAAAATTGGCTATATCAGTCACCTGAGAGCACACGAACGTAACTCTCGATAGTCAGATCCCAGTCGCTGTGTGGTGCCGGATTACGAATAGCGTCACTCCATTTCTTTCCGTGGATGTCTTAGAAGGCGACTAAGGAAATCAATTACCAGGAGACGGGCAGCATCGTCTTAGTGAGATTTACTTTTATTTATTTAAATGTAGATGAAAACCACGACGGAGGCCTATGTCCTGCAGTGCAAGTCAAATGGCTGATGATGATGATGAGTCGCTGTGGCCCAATACGGTTGGGATCGATTATACAATATATGCAAATCATTAAAAATTGTTGTTTAATGGTTGCTGGCTTTAGGACTAAAAACAAATGGAAACAAAACCAAACTAATTCATTTCCGAAATTACAATACTCCAAGAGCTACACTGGATGTTAAAATAGACAGTACACAAATTGAACTCGTAGAAAACGCAAAGTTTTTGGGTATATTCACGGATGAATTCATGAGCTGGAAAAAGCACATTGAAGTTTTAGAAGGAAAACTGAGTAGCTTTACTTATGCTTTGAGATGTTTGAAAAAGTCACCACAACCCATGCCACAACCACTTCCAGACAACCTTTGGATGGGCTGGAACTCGTTTCAGAAAGAGAGGGAGTGAGAGTACAGCCTTTATCATCACGCCGCAAACCTCGGATAAATACATTTTTCACTTCTCATGCTCTGAAAGTGCTTATTTGTGCAGGATATAGGCTGCAGGATATCTAATTTTGTGCACAAGTGCCTCATAAATGTATCTGTATTACAGCAAAGAAAATGAGCCATACAACCAAACACAATAAGAAGTTCATCGATAGACTTTGTTATTTTATAATATTTACTTTAATTTATTTGATTTATGTGTTTTTTAAGACGTAAAAGATATTAAAATTTAAATTCAAGTACGGTAGTTTATTTAATAAATTTAAGAAAATTATTATTACAAAATTAATTTAATAGCAGGCTGTATAGGTCTGCAGCCTAAGCCGTAATGATGAATGTCGTAAGATTTAAAAAAAGCTCTTGTTTTTGTAATAATTTCTTCAATTTGTTAAATTATACTACTGTTTTATTTCCTCGCAATCGAAGTGAAAAGCAGAGTTTATAACTCGTCCAAAAAACCATTTTATCCTCTACATTACTATCCCACCTCGCCTTCGGCTCGGGCTGCTAAAAGTCTCGGATAAAAATGGTTCGTTTTGTGCACTTGTTGAAAAATCTACTATTGTTAAAAAATAAATAAAGAAATAAAAAAAAAACTACATAGCATAAATTGTGACTTTTTTAGGGTTCCGTACCCGAAGGGTGCCAAACGGTACCCTATTACTAAGACTTCACTGACCGTCTGTCTGTCTGTCTGTCTGTCACCAGGGTGTATCTCATGAACCTTGATAGCTAGGCAGTTGAAATTTGTCATCATCACAGATGATTTCTGTTGCCGCTATAACAACAAATACTAAAAACTGAGTAAAATAAATATTAAAGGGGGGCTCCCATACAACAAACGTAATTTTTCGCCGATTTTTGCTCGATATTAATAAAAGCAAGAGGTGAAATATACACAAAATATTTAGTTCTATATTAGCTTCAAAAATAAATAATTAAATTTAAATAAAATAAATAATTTAAGGGGGCTCCCATACAACAAACGTGTTTTTTTGCCGTTTTTTCTCGATCTTTGTGTCTAATGTTGTACAGATAATGGTACGGAACCCTTCGTGCGTAAGTCCGACTCGCACTTAGTCGTTTTTTTACTTAAAGGTACTGGCACTGCAAGCCATTATAGCAACAAGGTAAAGGAAATTACTTTTTTTTTCCTCCAAATGGCTGATACGACCAGCAGTGTAAAAAGTTATAACACGAAGGTTTGAACTTTGTTCCATCTTCTTGCAACACGCAACCTTACCTACTTACTCGGCACAGAAATTATGAGAAATCGCGTTTTATTCCTGATAGTTATTTGCGTAGTTCGGTTAGTTGGTTAGAAGGCATTTTTGATCTCGTTGATCTCGGAATTTACTTAATCTAGAAGATTGAAGTGACATTGTATACCAGGACATGAAAAAACTAAAACAAAATGTTTATTTACTGAATTTTATAAAAAATGCAAAAAATCAAGTTCCTCTTATAAAAAAAAACTTGTTAGATTTCGTTTTTCGTCTAATTTATTTTATACGATAACTTAAATACTGATAGCATATCATACATTATAAGGCGTTACTCGTGACGTCGTTGGTTGTATCCGATTTGTTGGAAACGCTTGTGTATGTAGCACGTGACTGGAAAGGATTTTTCGATTGGTTGCATAATAAAACCTATTAATTCCAGTAAACAGAATTCAAACAATTTTTTCAACCTAAAGAATTTACATTCTGTTTGTTGAATGTCAACGTACATTGTTATCCGCTGTCTTTGGGTCAAGTTGTACTGGAGAAAAGGACAGCGAAAAAACATCTCTACTCTGACCATCTTTTCTGAAACCATCTTAAGTACATTACATTAGTTAGTACAAGTACCTATCTAACAAGACCCCATGAGTGCAATCTATCTTCTATCTATCTATCTATACTAATAATAAATCTGTAAGGGTCGGTCATGGAGTAAGTTAGTTTGTTTTCAGAGATATTGTGTTTATAGGCTCAATATATGATACTGAAACTAATTTCACGATTTTTAGAATTTTTTTCTGTATGTGTGTATGTATGTATGTATGTTCCTCCATAACTCTTAAACCAATTATCCGAGTTTGATGAAATTTGGTATAAAAACATATAGACATCTGGGACACAGGATAGGCTATTTAAATTCTAGCTCCAGTTATGATAAGACGTGGCCCCCATACAAATGCTGCTTCGTAAAAATCGAAATGTACGCGAACGGAGTCGCGGGCACAGCTAGTCATTGAATAACATTCAATGGTGCAATGAACAACAAGCAATAATTAATTACGTGATGGTCACCCATGTTCAATAGATGGCGTTACTAGTTTCTTGTCCAAACAACAGACTTGACATTGGAGGATATTGAGAGAAAAAGTCTACTCTAACAAAACCTTCCGGCTCAATGTTGAATTCACAAAATGTTGCATTCCTGAGACGTTGAATTCGCGAAATGTTGAATCCTAAAATGTTCAATTCACCAATAATGTTGAATTCATATTAATCCCGAAATGTAGAATTCGCCAAATGTTGAATAAACGATTTAATGTTTGTGGGCCCACATTCAATTCATTGATTTGATTTCACTATTTTTTGTTTATTTTCATTAGTACGAGTAATAGATTTGACGCCATGGCCTGATAGGAGAAAATAAGTTTTTATAATAATTATAACAGACATACGGGCAGCACCCGTTTACAAGCATAACGCAGGGGTCAGCCATCGCCAGTCTCAACCATGATTTTATATATTTGCAAATACATTTTTATTACGAGATAAAATTTAAAATATACTTTCTCCAATGAGAGCATAACTTTTTTTCATCTTGTCTATTGTTTGAGCATTAAACATCCATTGTACGTCTTTTCCGAAAGAAAATTAAAATACACATACTAATACATACTAAATGAAAACACTTTAGAAATAAATGATGCCCTTGCCCAAATAAATAACCTCGACAGTGGAAAAGGGATTGTACAGAAAATCTTCGTCTTATTTGGGTCAGAGGGTGGCTTAGGTTTGGCCTCAGCATTTCTAATGTGCTAAAAGGTCCAAACCTCTAACTTCGCCGCCTCAAATACAGATTAAATCAAAACCGTTTGATGCGAAAATTCTGCCAAGTTTAGCTTTGGAGATGAAATAATGTTTATTTCCTAGAATGCTTTTGAGGGTTCAGTAGTCGACAAGGAACCCTTATAGTTTCGCTATGTCCGTCCGTCTGTCTATCCGTCAGTCTGTCCATGGCCTAGCTCAGAGACGATTAATATGAGAAAGCTGAAATTTGGCATAGAAATACATATTAATCACGCCGACGAAAGGATAGAATAATTTTTTTTTATGGTACTCCCTTCGCCTAAATTAGGATTTATTTTTTTGCACAATAGTGTATGGTGTCGTTGCATTAATCGTTTAACAATATTGTGAGTGTAGGTAGATCATTTTTATTTAGGATTCCGTTTGCAAAATATTAAGCTTTAAATCGCCAATTTTTGTCCGGGTAGGGCGTCTCCCCCTCCCTCTAATGGCCAAACAGTTGATTATAGAAACGTAAAAAAAATCACATATAATGAACTTAAAAGCAAAACTGCCACGGCTAAGTAGGATTTACACGTTAACGAGTAATAGGCGACCACTTTATAAAAGGAAAACTTCGTACAAAATCCATTGAAATAGTTTTGTAAAGCAGATCCTTCTACGAAACCCTATGCTGCGTGTGGCCTGACACGCACTTGGCCGGTTGTGTTCTACTTACATGCTTGCCTTAGTCATACATTTTAAAAGGTCTACGACGTTACTTGCGACAACTCTTGCTGAGTACCACGGCAATGGCAAACTTGCCGAAACGTCGAGAATTAAGTTAAATAACTTACCTAGTTAGTTAGTCAGACCCAAGATTTGCGTACTTAGCCTCATAGTTGGGCCATTGTTCGTAGCAAGCGCTGAATTACATATGTAAATACCTCAGGCACTAGGGTTTCCTCACAATGTTTTACGAGCGAGTGATTTTTCTACTGTAAATTGACAAAGGTACGTGGGATTCGAACGCATGAACCGCAGCGCTACCACTGTAAGCGCTTCATCTTTTACCTAATAAACAGAACAACAAGCATGGGGAATGCGAGTAAAACAATACTATACTATGCAATGAAAGTATGTTATATTATTTATGACTTGCGATGTTTATAAATAGTTAGATATATATCGGGTCTTATTGCGATTATTTAATAGGTAAAATCAAACTAGCGCGATTAGACCCGTTAAATGTATATATTCTATGTATGAGCATCGCGAGTCATAAATAAATAGTATACTTGCGTAGGGCAAGTATAGTATTTTTCTATGACTCACGTTGATGGTTCACGGTGATGGGTATTAAAAATTTAATCACTGTTACTAATGGTGGTCCGATCGGGCTATTTAGAATTTTGCAGATTACCATGATTGAGAGATTGGTTGGACACTTTTTGCAAAAATGATCTTTTATTTATTTAACTGATAATATAAATTAATCTTAAAAACTAAAAATAAAAACAAGGAAAATCCTTTTTCCAAATTTCCAAATTTTCCGAGATTTTCTATTGGTGGGCGCTAGTGTTACTGCATGGAGCACAATTCAATTCATTTTAATTCAATGGCATAGCACATTTAGTGATAGACACTTTACCATATTTTTTATTATCCAAAACTCAGTGCAGCTCAAATAAAACCAGTTCTGGTGATAATTTAGACTCATATTCACGATTTTTTTGATGGTATACCGCAATAATTCTGGGTGGTTTGAAAGATATATAGCAAAACGACCGTGCCTGCTATGGAATTCGCTAGTTTTTTTTAAACGCACTTTTCATAAATATCTCGACACAAAATCGATCTATAATAACCATTAGTACCCATCCAGAGCGGTGCGGGCGTTCCGCGGGTCCGCGGGTCATTTTTCTGTTAGACGGAGGACGGAAGCATTTTTTTAAACAAGATTTTTTAACTCGAAACAAGATTTCTCAACAATTTTTTTATTTACGTCTATGCTTAAAAGTAGTAGTCTAAATAGATGCCATTTTTAATTACTAATTACATAACCGTGGCTGTGAAACCACCCAGAAATGAGCGTGTATAGTTTAAAAAATCATAAAAATAACATGACCAACATATTATAAGTAATATAATTATTATATTTTTTCTCAAACATGCTTGGAAATTTGAGCATTATTTCGACAACCTTCTTCGAGATAAATCGAAATTTCTGTACTGGCCAATTACATGCGAGCAAGCGGCCGGAAAAAGTTCTATGAAAATTCATAACTGTCGTGTTATGCGGCCAAATAAATTACAAACTAGTTTGTAGTGTAATTAAAAAATGGAACGATCTTTTACTCCGAACAATGACAACCAAGGAGCTTGCGATAGAAAGCTGTATACCTATTGAAAAAAAAGAACACTTTAACGCGGCAAAAAATATTGTTGTTCGTTCGTGGTTCGTCTGATTTTGAAAGTTTATTTAATTTTTCAAATAAAAAGTTCTGCCTTAGTTCTACCTACTTTTAATTTCCGCGCATTATTTAAGAAAAGTCATATACAAGCCTTGGCCACAACTAGGCATTGATGGACTCACGTATTTGTGCCTCGGCTTCACCTCGGCCCACATTTCCACGTTCGTCCATCATTGCCTCTTTTGCTGGCCGCTGCTGTAATGTACTATTATCCGATTTTAAATACCAACTATTCGACTAAAATGTATTTTAAAACACCTGATGTAGCGGTAATTATCATTATTATTATTATTACTGGGAATTATTATGATTGATTGGACTTTCACTTGGACTTTGACTTTGGTCGGAAAACCCAGCCTTAAGAGAATATTGCGTTATTTTTACAAGTTGTATATTTAAGACTAAGCTCGATCGACTTGGCGGAGACCCTGCCCTACGTTTTCATGTTTGTTGCCTAACATTGCTATCTAACGCTGTGGGTATTGGATTTGGTTGTTTCTAACAACTTTCCGTACATTCAATCAAAACAGGTACCTAGGTAAACATGTAAACATTCAATCTACTGAGCAGCTACCTATCTTACTTACCTACGTACGAACTTGATTACTTACTAACTTATTGTACGAGTATAATACGCTATTTGACTCAAATTGAAATTAATAAAAAAACCGGGCAAGTGCGAGTCGGACTCGCACACCTTCGGGAATTTTTTACAACTTCAAATCTTATTCGGTTCGGTAATCTTCCATTAGGTTTGTGAGCATGCCCATCGTGCCCAGAACGGTGGATCCGCGGTTGATATCCACGAAGTGAAGGTCCATTCTAAATACTGGTAACGGATCTTAGAAATCGGTTGAGTACCATGGGAGATTACCTCCTACATACCAACTTCATCATCATCATTCAGCCACAAGAAGTCCACTGCTGGACGTAGGCCACCTCCATGGATTTCCAAAAATATTATATATACATACCAACTTACAAACATAATTATAAACTTAGAAACCTTTCCTCCTTATAGTATATGGTACATTGGTTGTTAAGTAGCCTGTTGGCGTTCCCATATAAATAAATAAAAGTCTACATGGGGAACTTCCGACTAAAGTTTACATTGGAGTGACATTGCTTTTACACAATTGAGGATAAATAAAAACTACGGAAATATTAAATAATATAACATTAAAAATATTTTTCAAGGTTTTTCGGGATCTCTGAAAATAAAAATAAAAAGTTACTACATTAATAAAAAACTTATTAAATTTAGTATTTTCATTGAATTTTTAAAGTTTTCTTATAAGGTAAATGCGTAAAAACATTATTTTACATGATAACTCAAATAACGCTTTATGAGCCCGATTTGTTGGGCGCGTTTTTATACCACGTGACTATTTTTTATTGACGTTTCGACAGGTTATATTATGAAAAGTATTAGTCGTAGAGAAAAAAAATACCACGTTTATTTACCTTTTAACATGTCTTCTTCGATACAAAAAATATAAAGTGTTCTCTATGTTAAAAAAATCTACAAGTTCTCCATTTAAATATGTTATTCATTATAAAAAGAAAATCTTTACTTAATGTTTGTACGTCGAAGCCATGACAAATCGAGACCCGAGACCCTAGTAAAGACCCCTCCCTCGCAGTAGCACATTTATCCGTTCACATAACAACAAAATACCTACCATATAATCCCTTTCAGAACTTTATTAGATGGAAACTTTGTCTGTCTCCAAAGAATTTTCGGTGAAGCCAAAAGTATGAAAAGTTTCAGCTATAATTCACAAGTTGGCACGCGAACGGGCGCTCAGGGAATTTATTAGGAACCCGCGGTGAAGGTTGGAGAGAGATAAGACAAGATAAAAAACTATATTCTGAAGGCGTGGAGAGAAACAAAATAAGTAGGCCACATACTCATTTCGGCGCACACTAATTTCGGTGCATACTCATTTCGGTGTCTACTCACTTATTTGGTGACCGCGGACCGGGCGACGCATCGTGGGCACGCCCCCCACCAGATGGCCTGACAACCTGGATACGGTGGCGGGGAGTCGCTGGATGCGGGCTTCACAACACCGGGAAGAGTGGAAAACCATGAGGGAGGCCTATGTCCTCCAGTGGGCGTCTAATGGCTGATGATGATGAAGATCAAATAAAAACTATATTCTGAAGGTATGGAGAGAAATAAAATAAGTAGGCCACCTACTCATTTCGAGTAAGAAATGCTTTATTTATAAGCAATCAATATGCCAGCTGCACAAAATAATTACAATTTTATATTATTAACATTATTACAAATAAATAAATAATGAACTTCTACATAACACAATCACTTGTCCTGGTCCCGAACTAGAGTGCTACGGTACACAGGGTGCTACGGTAACCAGGCAAGGACATCACAAACATGCAAATACATCCAGACTGAGGCCAATAACAATAACATATGTTATTGTAACAGTGTTATTGTTGCAACAATGTTATTTTTGTAACAATATTACTGTCGTAACAATGTCTCTACTAGACCTAAATTTAATTTAATTTAGCATTGTTTCACGTGTGTTTTCATTGAATATATCCTTGTTCAAACACATAACATAACATAAACTCACGCCTGTATCCCAGAGGGGTAGGCAGAGACCAGGGACTGCCACTTGCTACGAACCTGACAGATTAATTTTCCTTCCTCAACATTCATTAGTCGTTGCATGCACGCACGCCGGTTTCGGGTACTTTTTATTACGTTTACATTTTTTCTCAGATTTTCATGTTATTATTTTTTTTATACGTTTATTTATTTAGTACACAATTCCGCCAAATTGCAAAGCAGTTTGTTGGCGAAGCGCTCTATCTCTAAATATTGAAAGTATCATTTTAAAACACTCCTTATTCTTAGTCTGCACACGAAAACCTCTTGGTTTTCTTCTTCAGAAGACCTTTCAATCCTAGAGTTGCACATGTCTTCAAATATTCACTTCCGATGATGGCTCAACCAATTAATTAGCTGATTACTCTGTAATCATCCACTGCTGGACACAGGCTTCTGCTAAGCCACGCCACTTCCTTCTGACCTCGGACATTATGAGGCAGACCTCAGATGGCCGGTCCAGCGTGTTGGTGGGCGTCCTACGCTGCTTTTGCCACTCGAGAACCTTTGCTCCCAAAAGGGTGGCTTGCGGTTGTCCAATGTAGAACTTTCACGAAAAATGTTTTAATCTCATTGGACAGGCCGTGTTAAAAGACAAATAATCATTGTTATTTTTTTTCTCGACGACTAATCATCATCATCATCAGCCCACTTCCGCCCACTACTAGGTATAGGTCTTTTCCCTATCACGCTATCCTTTGCGGTCTCTCGTCATTCACAACCACGAATAATACTTTTCATAATATAACCTTCCGAAAAGTCATTCTATTCACGTGGTACAAACACTCTCCGTACAAATCGGGCTCACAGGTTGCCCGTAACGCCTTATAATGTCTGATATTTTTATACCGTTTTTATCTGTATGTACTTAGAAATAAGACTATTGTTAGAAAACTTTTAGAAATCGATGAAAAAACTAAAGGAAAATAGTTTTTTATTATTAGACTCACATGAATATTCACATTTTTTACACTTGTAAAACTCCAAAGAATATAGAGAAACTCACTGAAATTCGGTAATTAGACCATAAAAATAATTGTATTTTTTTATTTTGTGTGCGTTTTCCTTTCTGTTGTGAAGACAATGCCACTCCAATCTAATTTTGAGGCATATTCCCCACTGAGCAAAGTGCATGTTAAGGGGCTCCAATGCGCTAACTAGCGCCACCATTGAAAAAAATGGTCCGACGCCCTACTCGGACAAAAATTTGCGCTTTAAAGCTTCATATTTCGCAAACGGAATCCTAAATCAAAAAATGGTCTTTATTTTCGACCAATCCAATGATATCCCACACTATGGTGTAGACAAAAAAAAAATTGCATCCCTAATTTAGGTGTAGTGGAGGTACCCTGAAAACATTTTTTTTCCAGTTTTTATTCTAACGTTTTGTTGGCATCTAAGCCAAATTTCAGCTCTCTAGTAATTACCATCTCTGTGCTAAGCCGCAGATAGACAGACAGACAGACGGCCCGACATGGCGTGGACAAGGAACCCTCAAGGGTCCACGACGGAACCCTTAAAGTGTCTGTACAATATCTCAATCATGTTAACAATGATTTTTAGGACCCACGACATAGAACCTAGGATCACGAACCTGTGACTAGATAGCATTTATGCCAGAAGCGGGCATTTTTGGCGTTAATGCTAGCTGATCCTAGGTTCTTTGCACTAGGGTCACGGCCATGGGTCCTAAAAGTCACTATTAACGTGATTGAGAGATTGTGCTGACAGTTTTTGCAAATTCGATCTGTAAAAAAAGGTAGGTACGATTTTTTTCCTCGGTTGCGCTAGTGTTGCTCTCTGGAGCTCCTTAAGATTGTCAACAAATTGTCGCCTTTACGTAAAGGTACCAGTGAGAAACTCAAGACATCATTATTTCTGCACAACAATACGGGTACGTTGAAAAGAGAAAAATAATGAAACATTCTCAAGTTTTGCGACGATGGTGGTTTTCCTAGATTCCTTCAAGATACTGGAAATACAGTATTATTTTTACTATGCTAGAATTTGCACACGGATTCATGTGAAATAAAATCGTCGTTACTTAGGGCCTTTAAATAGTAATCCATAGGTCGTAGTTGCAACTAGAAAGAAAGAAAGAAATTTATTGGGACAAATTAACATATCACAATAAAAAAGGTATAACTAGTTGCTATATAAATCATCTACCATAGATGCTATATAAATCATAACAATAACAATTTTACCTAATACCACGCAACACAATTACTTGTCCTTGTCCTAAACTAGGATACCCTGTGCTATGTTTACCAGGAAAGGACGTCACAAACATGTTCATACACTCAGACTCAGGCAATTTGTACGAATATACGGCGGCCCCAGTAGGATTCGTACCCACGACCACCAGCATAGTAATCAGACGTGATACCGCTAAACAAACCAGGTGGTCAAAAGGATTAAGGGATTGTTACACAGAATTAGTTAAATAAAATTTTTACACGAAGAAACATTTTCATCAAAAAAGTTCTCGGGACGCAGGGCCCCCAGTTGCATACACTGCCTAATGGATAATCCGGCCCTGGGTACACCATGCAATATGCGGCCAGGGACCCGTGAAATGCCCGCCAGACCGTCATCCGGCTAGGCATTTGTCAAAGAGACGGATTGCTTAACGGCAGGTAACGTTCTCGAACTCAATTTAGCAATCCAATCTGACCACAGGCACCTTTTTTCCGGTTATAAACTATTTGGTTAGATACATCTTGCGTGAAAGTCAGGCCGAGCGTAGGTACGAGCATTGGTAAACTAAGAATATTTTTTATTTCGAGAATTTCGATGACTACATTTTCACGTACAAAAGCGCTTGGTACTATGTACTTTAAATTAATCACCAAAGAAAGTAAAAACCTACGTAATTATAAAAAAAAAAATTAAACTTCATTACACAGCAAACTTGGTAAATTTGTACACCACGTTTAGTATCTGTTAATTAGTGAGCTAGAGTATAGATAATTGAAACAATTTCAGAAAGATCTTGATAGGTAGAAAAATCCCTTAAATTTAACAGGAACGTTCTGAACCACCCTGAAGGATCAAGTTTCCATTTTCATTGCGTAATACGCCTAGCGCCACCTAGGCAACATCTTACAAAACACATCCACGACCCACAACCCTTATTTATGTGCCATCTGAAAAACGCCTGAAAACCTATCGTTACCAAGCGTCCACATAGTTCCGTAGTTTTCCGCTAGATAGCGCCGTTAGCATAAAAGAAAGGTTCCGTTTTATCCTGTACTGTCTTACGTAATGGGAGTAGACGCGACCAGAAAGGGTGATTAATTAAACTAGAATCACCTAGGATTACAGCTTAGTGTCAGGACTTATAGTTGCGAAGCTACCCAGGAGAGACCTGTCGTTAGGATTTTCTGAAGTGAGTTTTATCTAGGTGGATATAAAGTCGACAACTTCAACGTTTAAATTTATTAGTGATGCCTGTAAATTTGACTGTGTACTTGGTATGAATGAATGAATGAATGAATGAATGAATGAATGAATGAATGAAAATATTTATTTCAGACCTGGGTCCATATTTGACAATCATAACAGCAATAAAAATGTTAACATTACAGCAGAATTAATTAATATAATACAATAATTATAAAATCAGTAAAAAATGTATCTAAATTAAAATTGTATTGATTAAAATATATATATAAAATTTGTAATAAAATATGTACAGTATTTGTTTATTCTAGACATAACCTAGGCTCCCCCCAGGGTCTAGGTAGTAAGATGGAGCTTGACCCAATGCACCAGGATGGGGCTATCGACCTTGTCCGCAATGGTCTGGAGGAGGACATTGGCGCTGCCGCGCACTCTAAATAACAGGGATGCCACTCTCTTTCGCATAATCGCGTGAAAACCATCTGTGCGTGCTTCTGCGAACATCCCTGAAGCGCTGCAGTATCGCGGCAGCCCCAACAGCATCCTAAAGCCATTGTTGTATTGCACCCGGAGCGCGTTGTACGATCGCTGCGTATAGCTAACCCACAGGCCGCACGTGTATAATGTCTGACAAAATGCCTTAAATAAGGTTATTTTTACATCCCTAGTACATCGCGCAAACCTGCGGGCCAGCATGTTGCACCTCACGGCCAACGCCCTCCGTTCACGTTCAATGTCCAAGTCATCTGACAGGTCATCCGCGACCCAGTGACCCAGATACCTGAAATTTTTGACGCGCGCCATAGGTGACCCACACAGTTGAACTGGTGGTACAGTCGAGTATGTTTTGCTTCCAGCCTTGAAAACAAGCAGCTCACTTTTTTTCGCGTTGTATCTGAGCCCATGGGCCGCACCATACTCCTCACAGATCGTCAGCAGTCTATTCAATGCTCGGATAGATGGAGCTAGCAGCACCATATCATCCGCGTAACTGATGTTATTGGCCATTTTGCCGTCTATCGAACACCCGATACCCGTGCCCTCTAGCTCCACCAACAACTGGTTCATGTACAGGTTGAAGAGCTTTGGTGAAGACAACCCCCCCTGCCTCACCCCGCACTCCAACCTGTACTCGTCCGAAAGCGACCCCGCCCATCTGACAGCATTAGTCTGATGCTCATACCAATACCTAAGGATGTCGGTCATCTCGGCAGGCAGATCAGTCTCCTGCGATAGCTTACCCCACAGGACATCATATGACACCAGATCAAAAGCTTTTGACAAGTCCAAGAAGCATGCGTAAACTGGGGTTTTACGGTCAGTATAGTACCGGACAGTATGCTTTAGACATAATATCGCAGACTCGGTGGAGAGTCCAGGACGGAATCAGAACTGTGCATCATTTAATTTCATGCTGGCACCGAGATGGTCATCAAGCACACCATCCAGCACCTTGGCTATAGTATTAGCCAGGGATATTGGCCTATAGTTAGTCTTATCAGACGCGTCACCTGTACGATTCTTGATGACAGGTACCACAACGGTTTTCATAAGGTCAGCAGGTAAATAAGAATGCCTAATACAAAATGTAAATAACATGGCCAATACCCTCGGCAAATGAACCCCTGCATACTTCAAATGCTCTATACTGAGGCAGTCCTGACCAGGTGACTTACCTCTAGTCATTCTTTTTATTATTACGGTAACATCCTTAGCTGACACACTTACAGGCGCACCCAGACACGAACGGCCGTCCTTACAAGGCTGTTTCGCCTCTACCCGCCCCAGTGGGGACTCAACTATAAAGCAATTCTTAAAAATATTTGCTATGGTTTCAGGCTCACTACAGCCATCCACACTAATGGGCAGCCCCGATCTAGGGTTCATCTTATTTGTCTCTTTCCAAAATCTTCCAAAATTTTTAGATGAATGGTGAGTTGCTAAAATGTCCATCTTAATTTGTAATTGATTTTTCTGGCACCATTTAAGCTTAGTTTTGAAATCTTTCCGAGAGGAACACATAAAGTCATACACAGGCCCAGATGAAGGTTTTCCGAGATAACACCAATTTAGAAACCCATGTCGGGCCCTCCGGTGTGTTTCACTTACATGTTTATTCCATCCAGGTATATATCCACGCTTTTTAATAACTCTTTCCTTATAGCAAATTTTAGCAGCCTCTTGAAGAGTAGAAACAATGTTTTTGTACAAACTATCTATAATTTGATGATGTTCTACGTCATAACACATTGAATCACAACACTTAGACAGCTCGGGGGGAAAGTCAATTACACGAAGTTTCTCCTGACATAATTCATAATACATTGACACTTGTTCTCGATCTCTGTCTCCCCACAAGCATTTGTTACACGTTTTTTCGGGTGAAATATGTTTAGATATGATCAATTTAAAATTACATGTGATAAACAATGGTAAGTGATCTGACCAAAAAGAGTCACTACGAACTTTAGCGTTAAGAACAGTTTGGCGTGCCGCCTGTGTTACCACACAATGGTCCAGCCAGCGACAACAGCCGTGTGCATCACTGATGAAAGTAAAACTATCAGCGGGAAGTAATTCTATATCAGCGCATGACCAGTCACGCTCGGCACAAAAGCTGGATAGTTCGTTAGAAAATAATTCGCCCGGGTGAGCGTTGTAATCACCCAGCATAAATACAGTTTCTACGTTAAGGTTCTCAATTATAGCGTTTATCTCGCTCAAGCATTCTGTAAACTCCACTAGGTTTAGAGCGTGGTTAGTGGGCATATACACTGAGAAAATTAACAGTGAACGTTCGGAGATGTCAATTTTTATAGCACAGAGACGAACACTTTGGCACGGCACTATCGAAACGCATTTGAAAACACTTTGTTTCCACAGCAAAGCCACGCCCCCATATGGCCTCCCGCGAAGTAGGCCCGCCGATGTGTTTACCGCTGACTTGCCGGTTGCGGCAAACTCCCTGTCTATGCTCTCGAGTACCTGGAGATCATGAGGCAGAAGCCATGTTTCCTGAAGAGCTATGATATCTGAGCTTTTACATAGTTCTGCTACACATTTGGTTGACCGCGCTAGTCCTTTGCAGTTAAAACTGCACAGGTTCACTATCTGTTGTTTAGGTACTACTGGAATCCTCTTTTCCATCAAAAAAGGTTGACTTGTTCTTATCGTAGGCCAGAAAACGTCTAAACGTTATGCCGTCCGGCCACAGACAATCATCCAAAAACAAGGATATCTTGTTTTTTGGTACAAGCACTTTGAAAGCGCTATAGCTTCTTTCAGTTTTCATTTTTATTTTATGCGGGATAACTAGTAAATCTATTCTCTCGTTTATATATTGCACTATGTCCTTTTCGGTCGCATCGTTAGAAACATTGGTGATGAAAAGTGGTATGAGAGAGACAGCAGCTCGAAAGTTTGAGTTTCCCATTATAGGAGCTTTTCCCATCCGGCTGCCACGAATGTTCTTATTTGGCTTTCTTTTCTGAACGGTGGTCCAGCTACCTTCCTTATCAGGCGACTCTTTATGTACCATCAAGGCCTCAGCCATAGTTAAGTTCGGTCGGACCATTTCCGGATAGGTCACAACAGGTTGCACGGTCACCTTCGCTGACGTCGCCAGAGGAGAGTTATTTTGCTTGCCAGCTGATCCAAGTACGTTGACCTCTTTGTTTACATTTTCTCCGCGCACGGGCCTAGTCGGCAAAACATTACTCACCGAGCTTCGGGTTTTACCAGTAATCGGTTCGCTGTGCAGGACCATCGATGCAGATTCGGATGGAGTAAGCGAGACAGCCTCATTTCGCACACTCATTGGAGACGTCCTGTAGACGGCTGAGTTTAGTGCCGCTGTAGCAGCGATCTCGCCTACGTTAGAGCAGGTTGCACTATTTAAACGGTCTGGCTTGTTGGTAACTTCCTTGGCGTCGTTTTCGAGGGTAGGAGAAAAATGATCGCCCGGTATCAACCCCATCGGCCCGCTATTATATTCGAAGCTGGAGTTGCAGAATGCACCTCTACGGGTGTTGATATTAGACTTAAAACTATTTGGCACCGTTGTCACTGACTTTTTTAGGTTTTCAAATTCGGCCCTCAGTTCCTGGAGTTGAATGACCGTTGCATATTGAACATCATATTTATTCTGTATGATTCTTAGCTCGTTCTGAATTGTAAGAATGTCCTTAAGAAGTCTAGTGACGTCTATGTGGTCAAAGGTTACTGGTGGCAATTTCTGCAGATCGCGGGCCACAAAAGTAGGTATTTTTTCAGGGTCGGTTTCTTTAATTATGGTGATTATATCATCAAGGTCTCTGTTCTTTTTACCAGCTCCTCTGCGAAAAGTATTTTTAATTGACAATGAATCCACAAGTAACTTTTTCGCATTAACTATTTCTTCATCGTTGAACGACGTAGTGCAGACGCGAACCAGACTTTCCTCGTCCATAACATCACATTTGTTTTGGATAAATGCAAGCACTTCACAAATCACAATATTACAATTAGAACATTTTATTACGGTAGAAGCCATTTCGTAACGGTTCAGTGATCTCTTGCGTCAGCTGATCGCGCGCGACTGATATACCTATCATAAAAATATTATGGTAGGTTTCAAAGACAGGTTATTAGTACAAACGACGTGCGTGCATGCATCGACTAATGAATGTTGAGGAAATGAAAGTGATCTGTCAGGATCGTGGCAAGTCTCTGCCTACCCCTCTGGGATATGCCTACCCCTCTGGGATACAGGCGTGAGTTTATGTATGCATGAATGTATGTAAGGTACTAGCACATAGAAAAATATATAGAGAACACTTAACTGCACAAAAAAACGGAAACCAATACTGCATCCCAGGTTTCGCGCACGCTAACAACGGTGTTAACTGACTGTTGATAGATTTATTTTTCTTACACTATTCTGACGACCGACAACAGTATGTTAACTAGACGCTAACTGAATGTGAGCGTACGAGACATCGAGGCTCGAATACTTTATTAACTAGGTATTATTAATCGTCATTATCGTTAATGGCAGCCCGATAATTAAAAAATCAAAATTTATATTTCTCGCTCTGAGTAGGTGGCTTTCCTCAATTTTCTACCTACGATTTTTACTAATTAGCCTCGGACGTATTAACATTGTCTCTTAGAGAAATCTACATATCAGAGTATATGTGGATTAGTACACAGGAGTAAATCTCAATCAGGGAGAGATATACAGGGTTATTTCCATAATACGCAATTCCTGTAACATATCAACTAGAGTTCATGATACGGGACAACTTTTCCTCCATGATTTCTTTCTCATATTTATATTTTCAAAATATCCCAGACTTATCTGTTGGCGGGATCCATAGACAATTGTCGATCACTTCTTCTCAGGGCGCATTTTTATTAAAATAGTTTTTTTACTAAAACATTTTATCTCATCTAATCTAATCTTCGAACTCAACATTAATAATATAATCTTGTCGTAGAGTGGAGCACTCGTCGGGCTCCGATGGGGGCGGTGAGAAGAAGTCCCGGCTCAACGGGTTCCTGAACCTCAAGACTCCACTCATCAGCACCAAGACCTTGGGGTAAGTCATAGGATCACTTATGTAGTCTCAGTGATAGTTAGATGCCTATCTAAATCTAAACCCCACAGGCCGAGCGGGGCTTGTCAATTGTGGTACCATTCGGAGGAGTTTACTATTACTCGGCAAAATATTTATACAATTGCCACCGATAGACCGCCATCTTGCGATGAACTTAGATATTTCGACGTGTATCATTACTGTGCATTGCACTGCACTGCACTATACTGTATTTTACTGTACTGAACTGCACTGCACTGTACTGTACTGTACAGCACTGTACTGTTCTGTACTACACTGTACAACACTGTACCGTGCTGTACAGCAATGTACTGTACTGTACAGCACTGTACTGTACTGTATTGTATTGTATTCTATTGCATTGTATTGTCTTGTATTTTTGTATTGTGCTTGTCTGTCTCATTGATTTTATTCCGTGAGTCTAATGAGACCAAACCGCCCTGGCAGAAAATCAGTGCTGTGCGTAATAAAACTACAGCAAATGCTGAGTCTGAGGCCGTCTCATCGCCGCATGGACATGGCCCGTGTCCCTTTCTTATTGTTTTTTAACCGACTTCAAAAAAGGAGGAGGTTATCAATTAAATAAATGTGTTTCTCCTTCGTCTATTCTATGATGATGAATGCAAATTATTCTGCTTTTGTCCACTGCTAGGCATTGGCCTGCCACAAGGCAAGCCACTATTTTTATCCCGATCATCCTCCTGCATTTTTTTAAATATTTAAGTTTGTTTTTTTTTTCCTGGTACAATAAAGAATATTCCTATCTTATCTTCTCTTATACTCATCTAGCCGTTGTTAGCAATCGGCCCCAGATCGTCGGTCCAGCGAGCTGGTGGACGTCCTACGCTGAGTAAGTGGGGTGTGGACTGTATAGGTGATGATGCAAACTTCCAGTGGTTCTTGATAGCTTTTTATTTCTTCCAGGTTCAGGGTGGTGTAGTAGCTAACTGAAAGCTCATCAGAGAATGTTCCGGCTTATATACTATTCGGGCCAGCCGTTCGACCAATCACAGATGTTTCTGGAATATTCCACTGGTCTTACACAATATTTACACATGTTACATAATATTTAAAGGCCTCTTTCAGCATACAACTATCTGCGAACCTAACTTAAACTAACACATTTAGGGGTTCGCTACATTTACACAATATAAAAATGCCTGGTTCAGCCTACAGCTAACTGCGAACCTAATTCAACCTAGCCCGTCTCGGCGTCCACAACACTGAGTTTACCAGTTTGTGGTCTCCACTCGAGAACCTTCAGGTTATCGGTTCTTCGGTAGGTGTGACCAGCCCACTGCCACTTTAACTTGCTAATCTTCTTGGCTATGTCTCATAAATGAGGCGACATGTCTCATTTCTGATGTGATCCATCAAAGAGACTCCGGGCATAGCCCGATCCATGGCACACTGAACCAGAGTATTTAAAACGCTAACAACAAACAGACGTTTGAGAAAATGCGTCGCTTGTGCAAACAATCTGGTGGTCGTTCATAAGATAGACCGGTTTCACAGTGGACGACAACCCGATATCACCGGACAGGAGTTTCATACATTTACTGAGGCTGTCGTGCGATCTTTGTGTCAACATTTATGAATAAACACAGTCCAACGATGTCGCGCAGTTACGGTTCAATGTCAAACCAGCTATAGATGGTCTAACCACGACGCTACCATAGTAGCTAGGTCCAGTAGACTCAATTTTCAATATAAAAATTCCCACATACAGTCTAATCAGTGTCGTTACGGGTGGCTTTGCGACAAAAATGTAGAAGGCAGACAAGCTATGAACTGTACTATATAAAAATGATTGATCACCCAAAGATATCAAGACATACAGTCGGATACAGCGTGTAAAATAAAACATCAATAGTGTTGGCCCAAAATATTGCAAGATTGACCACGTTATTACTTGCAGGCTCCATGAGGTGCATTAGCCCCACCAAGGAAAAACATTATAATACCATCTTTTACAGATCGTTTTTATAAAATGTGTCTTTCAATTCTCTCAATCATTTAAATAGTGATATTTAAGACCCACAACCGAGAACCTAGGATACAGAGAACGTACGATCAAAAACTTGAGACTAGATAGGACTAACGCTAAGAACGGCCGTTTTTGCCACAAATGCTATCTAGTCCCAGGTCTTTGAACTTAGGTCTTAGATCCTAGAAATACACTTAATATTGCAAGAACTATCTGTGAAAGAACATAATTGATTTCCATTGTTGGTGCCAGTTAACCTCAGGGATCCTCTTAATCATCACGCGTACCCACCGCTGATTGGCGATTTTAAGCTCTGAGGTGAATGTCAAACTTCAGATACTCGGGCGAGGGGCGCGGTAATATGTATAGAGTCACATACCACAGTTCTCTGAGGTCGCTCATGGTCTGTGACTCTTTACATCTTACCGCGCCCTTGCCCCACGTCCCACCTGTGTGTCCCGCGCCTCACAGGTTTCCTCACAGGTCCATCATCACCATCAGCCATTTGACGCCCACTGCAGGATATATTCCTCCTTCGTGCTTTTCATGGTTATGAGGGGTTTCGCCATAATCGCCAAGCATGGCAGGCGGGTTGGCGATCGCAGTATGCGGTTGGAATCTCAGGAGGACGCTGCTGCCCGTCTCCTGGCCATTGACACAGGTTCCCAGAAGCCAATTATGCCCGGGCCTACGGCGGCCAGAAGTTAGGTTACTGTTAAAAATATACTGATGTGAACATGACACTGCACTTTAAATCACAGTATTTACATTAAAGCATGCGGTAACTTTCAATGCCCGAAAAAAATCAGCTCAATTCCAATTTAATTTATGTGTGTTTGTTAGTGGTATTGTTTTGTATTTTTAATTTTTTCACCACTTAACTTCTGAACCTATTTTGGTAAAAGTTGCAAGCCACGTGGGTGAGAGTGAATGTGGGTGGAAGGGCCGGTAAAGGACGACCCAGGCGGACATACATCGACCAAATAGGGGATGTATTAGCAAAGGGCAGGACAGAAAGTACCCGAAACTGGCGTGCGTGCAACGAGTAATGAATGTTGCGGAAGCGAAACTGATCTGTCAGGATCGTGGCATGTAGCAGCCTTTGATCTCTGCCTACCCCGCTGGGATACAGGCGTGAGGTCATGTACGTATGTATGTTCGCAAGAAAGTAAATTCATAATCTCTGGATGAGCTGAGAGGGGCGGCTGGCATTAGGGGCTAGGGCGGCTAAGACTGAAAAGTCTACCTCTGCTGGTTCCATCACTTCACAATGAAACACGCTGTATAAAAGTGAAGTGGGGGAAGTCTTCTGCATTGGCCGGCCCAAGTCGAGATCATAGATCGCCTATAAATAATGTATCTTTGATGATCACTGGAACATTCCCAAACGGCGCAACTTACACACAACCATTTTTCCCATCCGCAAATTATATAAATATCGAACTGTAAAAATATGTTAAGGTCTATCAATGAAAGTAAACAATATTGTTTTAAAATTTCGCAACGCTCAATTGCTCATGGTTTACCTGGGCTATTCCACTAATCGTTGCTTCAGTTAGGCGAAGGTTGGCTGCAAACTTCTTCGGTAGCGAGTTGCCTACTACTGGGTGATGGGCTTGGTTCTTTTACATTGTTTGTTTATTATATAGGTGATGGTTAGATTTGACTGTTTTGCTAAACTTAATTAAGTACGGATTTGTTTTCGATATTGTAAATTTTAGTGTGTTCTGAACTACAGTGTCGCTATAAGTGAAAACCTTTTAATGACTCTCAGTTACTATAATGTACAATGCACCTTTCATCATGTTACTTTTAGTCGATGGTTTTCCTAAACCCAATAAATAAATAAATAAATAAATCCCTACAAGAATTTCCCACTGGTTAGAAATTGTGGATTTTTTATCCACGAACCCCTACTAAGCTCTGACCCTTAGTCTGAAGCCTAAAACAGGTAGAGGGGATTCTTGAAACTTAGTCCAGAAATCCCCAAGGTTATTTTTACAACTTTTGTTCTTTGGGTTTTTCTCAGATTTATACTTTTCGAAATAGAAACATACACATAATTTCATTAAAGTCGTCCTTATTGCTTCACCAATGTTACCAATTCCTTCCATAAAATATCGTCCATTTTATTTAACACTTATCCTTCTAAACATCTATTCAATTCAATTCAAATATTTTTATTCATTATAAAAACAAAATGTTTACTTAATGGACGTCAAAGTTGTTAGTTTCACAATTAATGGATTATGTGGAGAAGAAGCTAACACAGAAACTCCACATTTATTCTTTTCAAAACACGTTTTAACTTAATTAACAGAGTTTTCAACTTAAAACATTAGTCATGAATGTGTTGAACACTAGTCACAATCGTCCTGTAATTAATATTAATCTACTGTTTAATGCCAAACATCTTTCTCTTCTAAATAATCCTTGATGTTATAGTAAGCCTTTTTGCACAGAATGTGCTTAACACATTTTTTAAATCGCGTTGGAGGTAACTCTAATCATTGAAATTCAATGCTCTAATATATCTTGAGGAATTTTGTTGTAGAACCTTATACAGTGCCCCATAAAGGATGTGTTAACTTTTACAAGTCTAAATCGTGGAAATGACAATTTCTATTTATCTATCTATAAAAAAACACAGCTCTCTTGGTTGGCTTATAGCCAATCAAGCAAACTTTCGTTTTATTTTTACAAGTGTAATGAAGAACTTAAACAATAATAAAAAAATCACGAGAGCATGTCAGGAAAAGCTCTTAACGTCAGTGTTGGTGTTGATGGCTAGTGTAAGATTCATGATTATGGATAGCCAATCGTGCCTGCTCAATTTTATTTTCACAAGTACAATGAAGAATTTAAACAATAATAAAATTACAAGAGCATGTCAGGAAGAGCTTAACGACAGTCTTAGTGTCGATGACTAATGTAAGATTCATATAATGGAAAGCCTGCTCAATTTTATTTTTACAATGGGCACTGTGTCATAAAAATATTCCTTTTTAGGGTTCCGTACCTCAAAAGGAAAAAACGGAACCCTTATAGGATCACTTTGTTGTCCGTCTGTCCGTCCGTCCGTCTGTCAAGACCCTTTTTCTCAGGAACGCGTGGAGGTATGAAGCTGAAATTTATATCAATTACTCAGGTCTACTGTCCCTTGAAGCTGTGAAAAAATCAAACTTCTAAGCCAACGCAATCAAAAGATACAGCCGTTTATGCCGCAAATTTTCGACACTTGCAAGGGAATCAAAACCTACAGGGTGCTTCCCGTGAACTCAGAATCTTGAAATTTGGTACGAAGCAACGTCTTATAGCATAGATAAAGGAAAAATTACGAAAACCATAAATTTTTAGTTACATCACATAATATATTTTTTTTTAATAATTTTAAACTTACTACCCATTTCCTCATAAACGCGTAGAGGTATTAAATTGAAATTCAAATGAACGAACTTTGTAAACCTTGCAGGTTTGTACGGAACCCTCGGTGCGCGAGTCCGACTCGCACTTGGCCGGTTTTTTATATTGTTTTCGGAGAAAATAGTTAATTTTCAATGCCTGGGCCGAATATATTATTTATTATATTTAAGCAAAAAAAAGAATCTGAGACTATGAAATCGGAGGTACGTCATTGCAATGGAAGTATGTCACTGATAGAAATCTTCCACAGAGAGTAGAGTTAGCTCATAGACTCAAACAAAACTAAAAAGAAGCATAAAAAAAGAAGATTTTATGTTTATTTTTTACAGAATACCAAGATCAACGTCTTTTAATAAAAATAATCAACGTTTTTAATCAAACATATTAAACATGAAACATAGACATTAAACGAGCGTTAGAATTCGAATGAAAGTCATACACTTATTCACAAAAATACAAGAAATCATTGAACATTATTACTTTATGATTGTAGCATTATATTATACCTTTAAAATGCCGTATCATTTGTAACTATTGTCACTATTTATTGCCCATTGCAATGAAGAATAAAATTCTAATAAGAATAACAGAGCTATAATGGCGCGTCAGGATACGCCCTAAGCGACAATCTTGGCTGTGGTCTTGGTGTCGATGGCTAATGTAAGATTCATGTCGCTTCGGCAGGTCGCCGCGGGTTTATCGGCTTACAAGGCTGGGTCGCTGGGGAAGCCCCCGAGAATACGATTGTGGTAATTTAAGTGTGCTTCGTGCGCCGCTGCGAAAGAGGAGAACGTTCCCAATTCGTCCTTAATATGGCAAAACAACGTTTGCTGGGTCAGCTGGTATACTATAAAAATTACAAAACTAATTGAAATTAATAAACTCTTACGTAAATAATGCTACTTCGCACTGTGAAAAAATTGTCACACTCCAAAAAAAAACTCCTATGTTAAAAATACATCCACATATAGAAAAATTTCCGCTACTATAAATTAACAGCATTAATATAGATAGTTTCAACTATATCTATATATAATAACTATAACTACAATAAAGCTTCAATATCTAATAGCGCTTTGAACAATATAAAGTGGCCTTAAAATGTGTAATTACTTTCAACGTAGTCTCATGTCTTGATAGTTAAGCGGTATTGTGACAAGATCTCTATCCAGGTTTGGTTACTAACTTTTGTTTGCTGCAGGGCACATACCTTCTCTGAGAGAGAGAGTATGGGCAACTTCAAGCTGAGGTTCCTTCACCGTCAGCGAGTGGTATTGCTACTACAACTTTACAAAAAATTTTTTCACAGTAACTTACAAAACATTTCGAACACTCGACCTCCCGAATAGGGTCCCCAACTATTAATTTTAAATACAATAGAAGATTTTTTAAGTTAAAAGTAGCTATTTTAATGACGACTTGCTTAAAGTTACTATTCGTAAAATTACACAGCAAAGCCATTTATTTTACAGGTCAGTTATAAATGGAAACTTCTATTTTAAAGTACTTTTAAATATACCCCGCATAAAAGGAAACGATTGTTCCAAAAGCACTTAGGTAATGCATTGATAATATTAGTTAAACAGTGCACGTATACAGTGGGTAATAAATAAGACAATCAGTAAAACGGAATAATTAATTAGGTTAAAATATAGCTCATTCTCGTTTGGCAGAATTGGAAATTATCCTAATTGGGAGCACACACGCTATTATGAATAATAATTTATTATCTGCTGATTGTTCAATCGATATGTTAATAAGATCATATCTGGCGCTTGAAACTGCCGATCCGCGGTGAGCACGCGTGGTAATTAAGCCCATACTCTCTCTCCGGGAGAAGGCCTCTGCCCTGCAGTGGCACGTATATAAACAAAAACATAAAAAATTACATACAGGCACATACATTGCTTCTGGCCCCACACTAGGATACCCTGTGTCGTGGGAGCCAGAAACAACGACATCACAAACATGTAAACATCCAAGACCTGGGTTTTTTGTTGTCCCCAGCCGGGATTTGAACCCGGGACCTCTCGCATGGTATGCAGATGCACTCCCACTGCGCCACGAGGTCGTAAAGCTACATAAAAACATCGCGTGTAATAATCCCAGCATGTATCAATGATATTGATTTTTAATTTACATTAGGGCACATCCATTAATCACCTGACGTTTCTTAGCGACTTTTCAAACCTGGTGAGGTTTTAGACTAAATCACTAACCAAAATCACTTGTATTTTTTGTAGAAAATATCTTAATGATTTTTAGAATACTATCTTTAAGTGAGGAAGCGAAAGTGATCTATCAAGGTTTTGGCAAGTGGCTGTCCCTGGTCTCTGCCTACCGCTTCGGAATACAGGCGTAAGTTTAAGTAACGTAATGTAACATCCTTAGGAACCTTATCGAAATGTAAAAGCTTAAAGTTAAATGTTAAAATTCAGCGCATGCTCCTTTCACACAGAGTAAGAGAGAGAGAGAGAGAGAGAGAGTTTGGGCTTAATCACCACACGTGCCCTGAAAAGCTATGGCCTGCCACACCGTATCCCAATCCTTGTATCAACGTTCGTTTGTTCTAGGGTCGACCGAGGCCATTCTGACAGTGAAAGTAATATTGAAAGTAAAATTATCTTTATTGCTAACCAACTAAATAAAGTACTTAATTGCCACTGATTGGGTTCCACGCGACGGTTTTCGCAAACGTGGTCGACCCAAGCGGAGATGGCGGGACGAGCTCACGATCTTTCTACCGGGTTGGCAGGAGGTGGCCATGAACAGGGAGGAGAGGAGAGCTAAAGGGGAGGCCTTTCCTCAGCAGTGGGACACCATCGGGGCACATAAAAAAATAATTAAAGATTCTGAAAAACTAAATTTGTCATCATCATCAGCGATTTGACGCCCACTACAGGAAAAAGGCCTCCCTCGTGGTTTTCTACCCATGATGGGTTTTGCCATAATCGCCACGCTAGGCAGGCGGGTTGGCGATAGCAGTATGCGGTTGGAATCTCAGGAAGACGCTGCTGCCCGTTTCCTGGTAATTTATGCCACGGAAGGAAAAGGAGTGACCCCATTCTTAATCCGGCGCCACACGGAAAGAACCCATGCTCAACCTGAAGTCGTGAGGGAACATTCTGGAGTAGGCACAGTCCACCTGTCTTACCCCTATCTTCAACAGCGGACGAACACTAGAACGATTACAGAATAGATAAGGTCAATCGGCAAGCAAGTCAGTGACCCGATAGGTCGATGATATTGCTGAAATTACCTGCCGAACTACTTTGAGCAAGAGGCTTGGCTAAAATCATAAACATAAACATTTACATACAGGCACATACCTACATTGCTTCTGGCCCCACACTATCAACGTGGACTTCCAACTTTAGAATTAAATCCAATTCTTACTACATACATTGCATTACATAAACTCACGCTTGTATCCGGAGGCGTAGGTAGAGACAAGTGTTTACCAATTGCCACAATGCCGATGCACATCTGTCGCTTCTGCATGCACGCACGTCGGTTTCTGATACTTTTTTGTTGACGTGAAACGTTTTTCAGTTCTGTAGTAGGGCGTCACTCGGTAAAACCGCATGGAACGAAAACAAGCCGCCTTGACGAGGACTGTAACTCTATAACTACGTGTCGTGTGCAATTTATTTATAATTATGTCGTCGAGTAGAGCAAAGTAGCCATTACTCAGATCCTCTTGACTCGTGCCGCTAGATGGCGCCAGTGCCGCGTTACACGTTGCGCAATTTGAGCTAAAAATTAACGCTTTTTTTAGACATAACATAACATAAGCAGCCTATATACGTCCCACGGTAGGGCACAGGCCTTCTCTGAGCGAGAGAGTATGGGCTTAATCACCACGCGTGCCCACCACGGATTGGCGATTTCCAGCGCTGAGGTATGTGAATAGCTCAGACACTCAGTTTTCCTCACGATGTTTTCCTTCACCGTTAGCGAGTGGTATTGCTACTATAACTTCACAAATGTACATAACTTAGAAAACCAAGTCATAGGTACATGCCCGCACCGGGGATCGAACCTGGGTCTCCCACTTCCGAGTCCGAGGTTCTACCCACTAGGATACCACCGCCTAGACTTTTTTAGACGTTTCACGGTAAACCAACGGCCGTGCAGCCAAACACAGTCTCACTTGCTCTGTTCCCTTTGCTCATACATCCCTTATTTAGGCCATATAGGCAAACATTAGGCAAGCATTCTTACGTCAATATTCCTTCCTTCACCCTCTCCATATGTCCACACAAACGCACCATTCCTTTCTCAACTCTAGTCACTTTCAGTTAACAACGAACAAATCTGTAACTAACTGGCCATTAGAATCAACAATCTGAATGTGGCAACCAAAAGAAGATATTACACAAACGGAACAACTAGGCTGAGGCCATGTCAATCAATCAATCAATATATTTATTGCCATAAATTACATGTGTGTACAGTGATGTTATTATAATAATAGGGGTTAAAGTATAAAATTGCCGTTTTATTGCAATAGGTTCTTTGAATTGACATAGAATCTTCATGGTTTGAGGTTTTCGAATGAAACTTTTTTCAAATGGTTTCTATGATGTTCTTTTTTAAAAAATGTGAAACATTTGAATATCGACTTTCAATTGTTTTTGTTATTCAATTTAGACAAGAAAGATGGATACTGCGAAAATTCGAGTGATTTTTGAATACTGTTGTGGCATTTGACCTGGGGTCAGCTATTTTTCTTTTCCGGTTATCATAAAGAATCCAATTTTCATCACATGTTACAATTCGATCCAATATTCCTTCATTTCTGTACCGGTTCAACAAGGCAACACAAGTTTCAACACGCGTTTCTTTCTGCAGATCAGTCAAATCATGAGGCACCCATTTTTCGTATTTTTTTATTTTATTGATTTGACGCAAGTGAGTCAATATTGTGGGTAAGGTAACGTTAAACCATGCCGCTAATCTGGGTACTTTGACTAGGGTCGGCTTCCACTATCTCTCTTAATTCATCGTTATTCACCTGTGTGGGCGGTCTTCCTCGTGGCTCGTTCTTTAAGTCGAAATTTCCATCACGAAAGCGTTTAAACCAAAATCGCACGGTGCGTTCATTAGTAGACCCCTCTCCAAACGCAGCATTGATATTGCAGGCTGTTTCTGCCGCGTTAGTTCCGCGTCGGAACTAGTATTCAAAAATCACTCGAATTTTCGCAGTATCCATCTTTCTTGTCTAAATTGAATAACAAAAACAATTGAAAGTCGATATTCAAATGTTTCACATTTTTTAAAAAAAGAACATCATAGAAACCATTTGAAAAAAGTTTCATTCGAAAACCTCAAACCATGAAGATTCTATGTCAATTCAAAGAACCTATTGCAATAAAAAGGCAATTTCATACTTTAACCCGAAGAACTCATTTTTAAATCAAAACCGTGAATTTCTAATCCGTGAAATTTTACGAAAACGCGGGCTGTAGTTCGCGCGTTTTCAATTACAATGTGTTTCAACGCAATTTTACCGATTAGGCGTGGCAAAAAAACGGTTTTATATTATTTTATACATTTAAATCACACGTCGAAAATTAATAGGTATGTACAAATATACGATCGGACCTCAAAATGCATTGTCATTTAGGAATTCTACTGCCTTATATTAGTTTTTTCTTACAAGCCAGCTAAACAATTTGCGCTTAAAGGATGGCAGGTTGTCGACATCTCGGACAGTTTTAGGCAATTTGTTAAAAAATTTTGAGACCATTCCAGAGAAACTCTTGCCCATGAACGCTGTTTTGTGTGGTATTACTTTAATTTGTTTATGGTTTCGTCTACTCGTCAGGTTTTCAAAAAGTAGTGGGTTGCTTTTAACAAATATTGCTATAATTGCAATATTGCTATTTCGTATATGTAGAGACATGGAAACGTTGTTGTGGGTTGCTTTGTAGTGGGTTGCAACGAAACGTAGTGGTTGCTTTTAACAATTATTGCTACTTCGTATATGTAGAGACATGTGAGACGGGGATCGAAACGACGACCTCTGCGTTCGAAGCTAAGCTACCAGCCGTAGGACCACCGAGTCAGTCATTAAACACATTACAGTAGTATTGCTAAACCCATTATGGGGCATAAATTGCATACTCTGCCATTATCAGGGGCCCAAATGTATCACAGCCAATGCAGTTGTAGCAAAATCGATAAATTAGTGTCAGCTCTACACTGCACAGCCGGAAACCACTCTAAACTACAAGACTCAAGGACGAAATTCCCTTAAAACCACCCTTTGAGGTCTGAAGGAATTTCCAGAGTGACTTCGCATGGGAATTTAGGCGTTATTGCGGCAGACGGATGTGCGGGATTTGCGTGGCGAAGGCTGCAAAACTGAGTTAGGTTGGGTCATCGGTTGAAAAGACAGCGTTGGGACATTTATCAAATAGTGACTTGGCTACGTTTGACTTTATGTTGTTCGACTAGTTTTAAGTGACTTACAAACCAAAGCGGACGCGTTCGCAGCAGTGGCGGTCATTTACTGCAGGATTATAAGGACGTATTTTTCCAACATGTTCTGACTGCGAACGCAGCAATCATTTGTTTAGCGGTCAATCAATCAATCGCAGTCAGAACGCGTGGGTTTTTAGGGTTCCATACCCAAAGGGTGCCAAACGGGACCCTATTACTCTGCCTCCGCCGTCTGTAAGTCTGTCCGTCCATCCGTCCGACCTCTTGGGAACCGTAATAGGTAGCCAGTTGAAATTTGGAACGGCGGATCACCTAACAAATAATAAAATTTAAAAAATGATAAAAAATAAGGGGGCTCGCCATAAAACAAATATGTTATTACGCCGTTTTCACGGTTCCGTACCCACAAGGTGCCAAATGGGACCCTATTACTCTGCCTCCGGTGTCTGTCCGTCCGTCTGTCCGACCTTGAAAGAGCTCTATCGTTGGAACCGTAATAGATAGTCAGTTGAAATTTTTACAGAATATGTGTTATTACGGCGTTTTACCTAACAAATATTTTTATATATTTTTTAAATAAAAAAGATATGTATTTTTTCGCCGTGATTTTGTGTATGTTCTACCGTAAAAACGGTAATACATACAGACTTCAATCAAACTTGGCGTGATTGTTGGACTTATTATATATTCTAACGACAAATAATAAAGAACGGCCAAGCGCGAGTACGGAACCCTCGGTGCGCGAGTCCGACTTGCACTTAGCTGTTTTTTTTATATGCCCTATCGCAAAAACGATAGTACATACAGGCATAAAACTTAGCGTGATTGTGGGACTTATATATTCTAAAAACAAATAATAAAAAAAGGGCTAACGCGAGTACGGAACGCTCGGTGCGCGAGTCCGACTCGCACTTTGCCGATTTTTTTGCTATAGTGTTTTTTCACGTGGGGATAAATATTTATAACAAGACCCGTTGTGTGTTAGAGATGGAATGGATGAAAATTTATTTACCCGAGATATTTATATGAAACATAAAACTAGTTAACCGATGAAAAACAATTAAAATAATTTATGAAATATAAACCAATAGTGAAGTTATAGTAGCAATACCACTCGCTAACCGTGAAGGAAAACATCGTGAGGAAACCTGGGTGTCTGACCTATTCACATGCCTCAGCGCTTGAAATCGCCAATCCGCGGTGGGCACGCGTGGTGATTAAGCCCATACTCTCTCTCTGAGAGAAGGCCTGTGCCCTACAGTGGGACGTATATAGGCTGCTTATGATTACGACACCAATAGTAATCCGAGAATAAATAACCAATCAGAGATCTGGAATTTAACCAGCCGCGCGCAGCGAGTCCTCGAGCACAGAGTGCACGCGGGGGAAATTAATGTTTCGGGGCGCGGTGTGCAGAAGGCACGTAAATATAATTCGTGCGCCGCGAGATTTCCTTGCAGTTGACAAATGACTTCGCGGGCGGCTGACGAATGCGAAGAGACAGTTTCAATACGGCCATACGAATACGACACCGCTCTGGTCTGTGAGTTCCTTAACACTCGCGTTTTGTGAAATGTGCTGCGCTTTAGACTAGAGAATAGCTTTTTAATCGACTAAGAAAGTAGAAGAGGGTTATTACTGTGGAAAAATATCACTGTACAAGAAATACCAGACAATGCAAAAAAATGTCCAAATGACTGCCACGTTCGTCTAGCGGTCAACGCTTGACAGAGGTCGTGGATTCGAATCATACTGGAGGCTGCCGTTATTGATTTGTACAAATGGCCTCAGCCTGGGTGTATTTCCATGTTTGTGATGTCTTTGATTTGATTGATTGATTGATTGATTGATTGAAAATCCTTTATTGCACAATAAAAAGATATTGGTACATAGGCGAGCTTAATACTAATAAGCATTTTCTTTGTCTTTGCCTGGTAACCACGAGTATCCTTGTTTGGGACCAGAGCAAGTGATTTTGGTGCGTGAAACTTATTTATTTCATTCTATTGACTATACTCCACTCATACCTCCCTTGTTCATTGAGCGTCCGACATTTCCAAAGTAACCCTTTGTAAGATTTAGACAGGAGCTTAGCAATAATAGCCTATTCTATTGAACCGTTCGCTTGACGCCTAAAACAATAGACGTGTCTTAGGCCCGGCTATGTTTACGCCCATGGTTACAAAAGGGTAGGCAGGGTTGTAATCTTACTCTCACGCCTGGTACTTGAAGGGCAAGTGTTTGTTATTGTTGAAGGTGTAACCAGAGGTAAGGTGCGTTTAATAACCATCATCATCAGCCTATGCTTGTCCACTGCTGGACATAGGCCTCTCTTATTGCGCGCCACTGAGCACGGTCCTCGGCTACTCTCATCCAGCTCTTGCCAGCCGCCCTGCGGAGATCATCGCTCCACAGAGTCTGAGGACGTCCTACACTTTAAGAACCATGCCAGCCTAATAATAACTTCCACACAACACAATCACTTGTCCTGGTCCCAAACTAGGATACTCTGTGCTATGGTAATCAGGCAAGACAGACTGATGCAATTTGTACAAATGTACGGCAGCCCACCGCGGGAATCGAACCCACGACCTCTGGCATGGTAATCAGACGTGATACCGCTAGACCAATGAGGCAGTCCCCCACTTAACACTCTTCTTGAATCAAATTCTCATCTTGGCATAAATATTAGGCGCGAGACACACAGGTAGATGGGACGTGGAGCGAGGGCGCGGTAAGATGTAAGAGTCACAGACCAAGAGCGACCGCAAAGCAAGGACTGTGATCTGTGACTCTATAAATCTTACCGTGAAGTCTTAGTAATAGGGTCCCGTTTGGCACCCTTAGGGTACGAAGCCCTAATAAACAAAGTCATTGATACATTCCGGGACTCAAACTTAAGACCTCCCGAATGTAAGGCCGTCGTTCTACCATTGTGTTACCACCGCTCTCTAAAGAAGACCAAGATAAATACTTTCTTTTACTTAACAATTTATGTCTGATGCAAAAAAGCAATTCAGCTACCGTTGATCACGCAGAACGTTCGACAAGACAATAAAATCGGTTTTTCCTCAGATCCAACGTATGTGTGTACAGGAAACTGGTCGTACTTACTCCTTTCCGTTCAATTCTCATTTCTATTACAAGCGCGGTAAGAACTCACTTCGGATATAGTCAACTGGATGGTACAGTTGAGAGTACATATATCAATACCAATATTCACATACGTGGAATCTATTCAGTTGCGTTACGAGTGACGTTGCAATTTCAACGTTTAGTTCCCGTTGACTGTGCCGACTACTTGAGGTCGGTTTATGTGGCGATGGATGCGGAGATTAGGCTGTGGTTTTAGAGATGGTAAAATAGCGATTGACAGACCACTGATGCACTCGGTAAAATGCTTCATCATCATCATCGTCAGCCATTTGAAGCCCACTGCAGGACATAGGCCTCATTCATGGTTTTTCAAGCTTCCCGGTGTTGTGCCGCTCGCATCCAGTGACTTCCCGCCACCGTAACCAAGTCGTCAGACCATCTGGTGGGGGCCTGCCTACGCTGCGTCGTCCGATACTTCAAATCAGTGAATATTATTGATTTACGATTGTATATTTTTATCCGCAAGTTTAGTGATGCATGATTTGCATCCGTCTACATTTGTTTGACTACTCGAAGAGAGCCATTTTTTTGGATTGTTGTTTTGATAAGCTGGGTTTTGTAGGACCTCTGTCTATATTATTGTACTTTGTGGTGCTTCTAGTTAGTTTTTCTCGACGTTCAATCAATGGTTTTTTAGGTAAGCTTGGTGTTATTTCTTCTGGCTACTTCCACTTTCTTGCTGGCTAATTTTATGGCATTTCGTAGATGGGTACATTGCACTTCTGTGTCCTCCATATCAACTTGTAGATCTTTGAAGTAATTGTGAAGCTCTAAGTGGTGACTTTGTTGGCACGGTTAGCCAGAGGTCGCGGGTTCAAGTCCCGGCATAGGTTGAATTTTTAGCCTCTAAATAGGTTTTTAAAATTGTCCTCAGCACGTGTTAGTGCAACAAAAAGAATATATAAACATTTATTATACTTTTTTTTTTCTTGTCATCACTAAAAATTTTATAATGCGAGCGAGAAAGCATGCTAGATGTAACAGCAGCCTTAAGGGGCTCCAGAGAGTAACACTAGCGCCACGAATGGGAAAAAAATCAAATCTTTTTTTATAGATCGTGAGTCCCAAAAATCACAATTAACATTATTGAGAGATTCTACAGACACTTTTTGCAAGAACGATCTGTTGAAAAAGATATGATTTTTTTTCACTTGGTGGCGCTAGTGTTACTCTAAGGAGCCCCTTAAGCTCTCCGCCTAATTGTATTTACCTAGCTCACAGCCGTACAAACTATTGAGGCGAGGAAAGAAGACTCTACATTCCCACAAAAGTCCTGGGAAAATTGACAGTCTTGAAATAGGTAGATATATCAATGAGATGGAGCGAATTCTATTTTTAGGTGATGTGCAGTGGAAATACTTTTGTAATTGTAAAGTGTAATTGAAATGACACAAAACGTGAGAATCGTCTGTTGAGTATCAATAGGTTAAACCTTGGTTAAACCGCTTCCAATAAGCAGAATTTGGGAACTCTCAACTTATTTTTCATACAGATTAAGGTCGTCTTGCACCACTTTCTTAAATGTGGCTTAAACAGCATTTAGCTAAAATTCTTCATACAGAGGTCGATTTAAATGGTGACTTAAGTGACATTTAGGTAGGGTGCAAGTCGGCCTAAGGCTGTGAAGACTGTTCTTACGTGGAGCATGCTGTCTCGGTTGCACAAATTAACATTTCTAATTAACGCTACATGCGTTGACACGCTGGCACCCTCTCATGTTTCCCAGAGTGGAATAGCCGCTGGTTCAGCGGCTGGCGCGGCCGAAAGCCTCAAACGGCGCAAATACGGTTCAATAGGAAACAATTACATATTTGCGCCGTTTGGGGTCGAAACCATAGGCACTTGGGGCCCAGAGGCGCGCCTGCTGTTCAAAGACTTAGCGGCGATAAAGAAAGACTTAACACGATTCCTTAAAACACTCGATACACGCCGAATAACGGCGTTTATCGAGTGTTTTAAGGAATCGTGTTTTTATAAATAAGACCGTACTTAATAAACAGAGTACTTGATTTAAAACTTACATACTAAGTTCTTAATAATTGCTCCTGTGTTGAACATCATGTTCATGCCGGAAACCCGAAACCCTCACGAATGCGAAGCAGCTTGCTTATCCACTGAACAACATGTTCAAGCATGTCTGAACGCAGATTACGTGCTGGCAAGACAGACGTTGAGTAAGACGGATGTACAGACACGATGGATATGCCGACAAACATTACAGGTTGTTTATGTGTGTGTTGCGGCGGGCTGTACGTATCGTAGTCTGGGAGCCATAGTTATTTCAATTTATATGTGGCGCAAAGTCGAAAAAACTTTCTTACCATCGACAAATTATTATTTTACTTTTTTACCTACGAAACATTGAACAGGACATGAGAAATTACATGTGCCAAGGCGAGCTTACCTATGTAAGAGATATGTTCCAGCATACCTTGGAGAGTTGGAGAAGCAATAAAAACAGGTATTTAAACATAAGTGTACAAAATAAACTACAAAAATCCTTAACAACAAGCTACTTTTAACAAAAATAAATAGACAAACTTATGATTCGGTCGATATATACATACATACATAAACTCATGCCTGTATCCCAGAGGGGTAGGCAGAGACTAGGGACTGCCATTTGCCACTTATGATACGGTCGACATGCCAATGTAGGTGACGGTTGTCAATTATGAAGCAATCCGTACTTAAATTAAGTAAAATTATATTAAAATAATATCTCATTTCGACCGTGTTTTTTTTCAAAAAAAAAAAAATGTATTTATTGTTCACTTACAAGTCAAATAGGTACGTTAACAGTTTTAATTGTAAAAAATCGCAATTTGAATGTAAGTTTTACCTCACTTACTCTACACTCCCAGTCACCTCCTAAACCTAACCTCTAAGGCTTTTGCTGAAAATCAGCGTCGGAAGTAGAGCATGTTCTTTAACGACCTTAGGCTGAGCATAAAGCCTTTTTGCCAAATTTAGTTATTAAGTATTAACCCAAAAAACGTCTAAATATTTTCAAACGTAGGCCACGATTCAGGCTCGACCTTGTGTGGTGGCTACTGCTACTGTCTTAGTTATAGTTAAACTTTTTGTCAATAAATTATTTAATTTCATTTCAAGGTTTTTTCAGTTATGTAATTTATTTAATTGTTGTCGGCAATAAAGACAATTTGACTTTGACTTTTACTTTCACTCACTTACTTTTACTTACCTCAACAGGTAAGTTGAATGAAACTTACCTGTTGAGGTCAAAATTCAACGCGTACTTTTTACGCGTACCTATACGAACTTATAATTTGAACAAAATTATAAGAAAGTATGAGACATTTTAATTTTGTCACTGATAATAAATTGCGTAATTTTTACATGGGTACATCCGAAGATCGATGATATGTACCGTCGGTAGTATCTTTTTGATAGAAGCGAACGAACGAATCGTTCGTCAATCGGGATTGGTTGGTAGCCCTATAGTGTACACTGGTCTTTTACAACTCAAGAATGGCTGGACCATATTTGTGATCCTTTATGTGTTGGGTTTGTTTCCGCTCGAAGTAGAATAAGTATTGAAATAAAGGAAAAATTCAAGAATAAATAAATATTTATTTATAAATGTTTTTTTTCGTCGGGTCAGCTAATATATTCTAAAAAGTAACTCGATTCAGCAATCAAGACGTCATTTCCAAACATCAGTCCGGCACCCGGCCTACTAGACACGTAGTTATAAATTACAGGATGCTCCAATCCCTGATAAGTGGCAATACCCAGGGAGGGCCAATAAACAGGGTGTTCGCGAGTAACGAGCCGGGCCCGCCGCACAAAATAAGCGCCGCAGAAGTGCTTTCAAGCGCTGAGACATGTGAACACCCCAGGCACTCGCTGTTTCCTTCACAGCTTAGCGAGTAGTATTGCTACTACAACTTTACAAATATTGGAAAACAAAGTCATTGATACATGCGAGGAATCGATTCGCGGCGGGCACGCGTGGTAATTAAACCCATATTATTTCTCTGTGAGAAGGCCTGTGCCCTGCAGTGAGGCGTATATTGGCTAGCCTAACCAATACCCTAACCAGATTTCAACAAATCACAAAAAAATGGCGCCGATTGCAAGATTGAAAGGAAAAAAATGCTTTTGCTAAGTTAAGGACCAAGTTCCAAAAAAATGCTCCCGTACCGGGCGGGAACTCATTATTTCTATGCAATGTACCGAGCTACTTAGCGTTCTACGGCGTGTAGAAAATAATCCCCAATTTCTCATTCGTTATCATTCTGTTCACAGACTTTTGATAACGGCCAACTGGCAACCGTCAACAGTCTGTTAACAGACTGTCAGGGTACGAGAACATGACATACCAGGGCAGAGACCAGGGTTTGCCACCTGTCATGATCATGACAGACCTCTTTCTTTTCATCAACATTCGTTAGACATTGCATGAATGCACGCCGGTTCCGGGTATTTTAAATAAAAACATCATCATCCATTTGACGCCCACTGCAGGACATAGGCCTCCATGATGGTTTTTAACCATGAAGGGTTTTGCCATAATCACCGGGCTTGGCAGGCGGGTTGGCGATCGCAGCATGCGGTTGGAATCTCAGGAAGACGCTGCAGCCCGTCTCCTGGTAATATATTTCCTTAGTCGCCTTCTACGACATCCACAGAAGGAAACGGAGTTACGCTATTCTTAATCCGGCGCCACACGGAACGAAAAACCTAAATACGAGTAAGAGAAATCGGGATAATTGATCGAAGTCGGTATTTTACAAGTATTTTCCTTCAAGTTCTCAAATCACATCAACGTAATGTCAGGGTTCCGCTGATAATGCGGACCCTGGGAGCGTTAGCTGTCCATTTAATGACGATTGGGTTCTGAGTGGCGCAATAAAGGGCTTAGGTTTTCATTTTAGACCCTGAAATTTGGGTCTTTGAAATACCTAATACGCCATCAACCCGGCCCTTATTGTTCTGAAATTGTATCATTGCGATAATGTAACTTTTCGTTTCTCGTTTCTAATAATACATAAGCATTATATACACGTCCCAATGCAGGGCACAGGCCTTCTCTCAGGGAGAGAGAATGGGCTTAATCACCACGTGTGCCCACCGCGGATTGGCGATTTCAAGCGCTGAGGTATATGAATAGCTCAGACACTCCGGTTTCCTTACGATGTTTTCCTTCGCCGTTAGCGAGCGGTATTGCTACGATAACTTTGTATACAATATTACTTGTTAAATATTTCGACGGAATAAAACTTTTTAACTGTTTCTATAAAAAAATCACGAAGAAACGAAACACTCGTTCGTAAGTCTTATATCTCTTAGATACCACGTGAGAAAACTGTTTAACTATTTGAAAATAAAAAAAAAAACAATTTTCGAAGTTAAACTTGCGAAGCAATAGTTTCATACATATAAAAACAGAAGCAGCATACGTCCCACTGCAAGGCACAGGCGTTCTCTCAGAGAGAGAGTATGGGCTTAATCACCACGAGTGCCCACCGCGGGTTGGCATTTCGAGTGCTGAGGAATGTGAATCCCTCTTCAGGTTTCCTTCCTCACAATAATTTTCTTCATTGTACTTGTACTGTACGTAATTACAATTACAGATTAGATCAGATTAGAATACTTTATTTTACACACTAGAAAACAAAATACATTAAAAGGCTTACATGAATAAGTTTTTCCGCATACAATTGCGGTTCTTATAGGCGACTTCGTTGATTTGAAAGATATAATAAGACAATCAGAAACCTTTATATATCATACTAAACCTAACGTAAACTCACACCTGTATCCTGAAGGGGTAGCACAGAGCAGGGTATGCTAATTGCCACGATCCTGACAAATCTCCTTCGCTTCATTAACATTCAAACCTTTATATGTATAAAGGTGTTAGCTGACCGGGCAAACGTTTTTTTGCCTATCAAATATTCATCATCATTATCATCATTATCATCAGCCATTTGACGCCCACTGCAGGACATAGGCCTCCTTCGTGGTTTTCATAACCATGAGGGGTTTTGCCATAATCAAATCTCATTTATACCTATACAAAGCAGTGAAGCCGTTTCGGAGGAGTTCGATACCAATTACTGTGACATGAGATTTTATATATTAGATACTTTTTGACTCCATTCTCATGACTCAGCTCAACATTTTTTTCAAACTCATTGTTCGTGTAATTTATGTGTCCCTTAGTAAATGTACACTCAAGGTACTTGGAGCCTCGAATGTATATTTTACTGACTTGTTAGCATTGGTAACAAGAGCTTTTGTTACTGAATATGAAAACGTATTTTGCTATAGCTGTAGGCAGTTGAGTTTGCTCGCAGTTGAGTTAAGTAATAACCATATTCAGGTTACATACAAGAATTGATTCAAATGTACGTCTATATAACTGATGAGACGTAAATCTTACGGATTTTCAAGATTCAATCCCAAAGAGGGTGAAAAGGGGTGCCAACGTTTGTACGGGAAGTAAAATATCATCTTCATCTGACAGAAAAGAGCGATCCGATTTATTTTCAAGCTAGTTAATAGGGACTCGTTAAGGGATTTCTATAGAGAAATTAACATCTTAACAGTTGCAAGTCAATACATTTTTGAAAATATTATGTAAGTATATTAGAAAAAATATCAGCAATTTCGAAAATATTGGTGGCTATCATAATATTGATACTAAGAATATGTTTATTAGAAATAAAGACAAATTGTCATTTCCACGTTTAAAAGTTTAAAACGTTAATACATCCTTTATGGGGCATAGTATAAACATACTACAATAAAATTCCTCAAGATTTATATTAGATTTATTTAGGTACCTGGCTGATAAAGGCGGGAAGAGACATGCACAGGCCTGAAACTTCGACCAGCAGGGGCCTGCCGCCTACACATGCCGATTATGTGGACGGGGACTTTTTAGTCACGAGCGTAAATGCTCAAAAAATGCGGTATAAATCATCTGCAATAAATGTAAAGACCATTAATGATATTACAGTTACCACCGATGCGGTTTAGAAAAAGGTGTTAAGCATACGCTGTACAAAAAGACTTATAATATTAAGGATTATTTGGGAGGCAAAGATATCTGGTATTTATATAATATTAACGGGGACGATTGTATCTAGTGTAGTGAAACTTTAAGTTCAAAACTCTGTTAATTAAGCAACCCTGTATTGAAAAGAATAAATGTGGAATTTCTTTGTTAGCTTCTTCTCCGCATAAACTATGAAACTAACAACTTCGACTTTCATTCAATAAAATTTTGTTTTTGTAGTCAATAAAATTGTTGACTTTGACTTTGAATATTTGTGGTCGGATTTTCCCGAAACTTAGAAGAAATGCACTTCAATAAAATGGGGGGGGGGGGGGCGCCCTGGCCGGGATATCCCTGACTATATAGTCCGACCCTGTTTCCCCGTACCAGGCTACTGTTTCAGCATATTATGTACATGTATCATACTTCCGGCTTATGGCTGTATTGGCTCAAAGATGTGTACCTAGGACCGGTGTTTACTTAATGGAATAGAAGCGTTGGGCTTGCGGGGTTCCGTAGTGAAGTAGCTGAACCTCATCGGAGCTTCCCTTTTAGCGTTGAAGCGTAAAACACTATAGCATTTACAATGTGAATAAAAGTCAAAGTCAAAATGTTTTGTTAAAAAATAGGGCAGAATTAGTGACTTGATGAATGTCAGATACAAGTGTCCACTATAAGATCTAGATCGTTCAAAAGAAGAGAGAAACTAAAGCATTCTGAGAGTAGGAAAATAGGCGGTAGAACAGACAAAAGTCAGGTCTGCTGCGGAACCATTCACGAAAAAAAAAGCAAGCTAGGCACTCGTATTCTCAGCAACTTTTTTCGTCTTTCAGCAAACGCAGAAGAGTTTTATCGCAAGGATACGCTGAAAACGTGAATCCCTCCGGGAATTCATGATTTGAGTTAGATTTTGGACGACACCGAGTGTCTGTAAAGGTAAACCCGACTGAGTACTTATTCTTCATTATATCTACTGTGTACAAAGGTTATATTGTCATATGAATGACTAACCCCAGTTTCCCGTTCTAATGATCTGTTAATCGGCTGTTAAAATCTGTCGATTGGCTAAAGTGCACAGAAAAAAAAAATGTTAAAGTACGATAAACCGGTGGTGAATGTTATCGTACGACAAATCTTCTACGAAAATATAAGTTGAAAATTCAAAGTCGTCAAAAAAGAAAGCTTAAAAATTTTGATCGAATATTTTTTACTTGGGGAGAAATTATCGGTGTACAATACTGGTACCTATATAATACTGGTATATAAAACCTAACTTTTAACCTATACATGAACTAAATACCTGTTAGATTATGACCGTGAAAATAACAATTAAAAACCTGTTCAATTGTTCTGGTGGTCCACGAGTCTATCTCCTTGAGAGAAGGAATGTGCCCTACAGTGGGACGTTATAGGCTGCTTGTAATGACGATGGTGGTCCGATCGGGTCATTTAGAATTCTACAGATCAACCCGTTATTTTTTTAGGCTTGGTTACTGTGGAATACGTCACAGGAAAAGCAAGTATGTAATTATACCTATAAAATCCCTGAGAAAAGGCCTGAGCCCAATAGTGGGATGCATAAAAGGTTTTTTCTGAAATTCGCAATTTCTGTGCGATTAGTTCTATGAGTTTTTTTTTTGACAGATTTATATTTCTTTAAATGTTAGGGTTTTCTAACTTTTCGCACTTTACGCAATGTATATAGAAGAATTTCTACTCTATTTATATGGGTTTAAAGCTTTATCTATCAAACAAAGCCACTACAAAGCGCAAAAACTGCAAAACATCATAAACTCTAACGCTCTTAATTGTTAAAACACTCCCTAAACGCCGTATAAAATAGTCTGTGGTGGACATTTTACAAGGAAAAGATGTAACCACCGATTAAATAAACTGCCTCCGAAGAGTGTTTTAGAGGAATTATGTTTTTATAAATAAGATCGTTAATGTTAACAACGAGAAATTAAAAAAAATATTAGAACAAATGTTTTTGTATATGACAAACTACAAACCATCATGTTTAAAGAATTACCAATTTTAGAAATATACCCTGTGTAGGCTGCATTATTGAAACGGTCAACCTAAATTCTCTCGCCAGTAATCTCTTGATTCGGCCTACTTAGTATTCAGCCTAGGCCTGGAAGTTAGAACAACAAATAGATACAGTAAATCCGTCTGTGCGTGTCTGCGTTGGCAAACGCAGCACTACTTAAGGTCGGCTATTCGGTGGCTCATGGACTGATGGCCTTGCCATTATATATTTTTACCCAGCTGCAGTCTAAAGGCGTTCTGAAATAAGAATTCAATAAGGAATAAAACTGGCAGGGACGCGGTATCAATATCAATGGCGAGTACATCACGCACCTTCGATTTGCCGACGAGTCATGGCAGAAACGATGGGAAACCTCGGCATAATGCTCGAAGACCTCAGTCGAGGTTCCCAACGTGTGGGCCTTAAAATAAACATGGACAAAACGAAGGTCATGTCGAACGCCCGTGTCGTGCCCAATAACATTGGGGAACTCGACTCTCGAAGTTGTTGACGAATACGTCTACTTAGGACAAACAGTCCAACTAGGCCGGTCCAACTTCGTGAAAGAGGTCAATCGTCGAATCCAACTCGGCTGGGCAGCATTCGGGAAACTTAGAAAAGCCTTTTCGTCTAATATACCTAAATCGCTCAAGACAAAATTATACAGCCAGTGTGTGTTACCAGTGATGATTTATGGCACTGAAACGTGGTCTCTCACTATGGGCCTCATAAGAAGGCTCAAGGTCACGCAACGAGCTATGGAAAGGACTATGCTCGGAATTTCCCTGCGAGATCGAATCATAAATGATGAGATCCGTAGACGAACGAAAGTCGTCGACATAGCCCAGCGGATTAGTAAGTTGAAGTGGCAGTCGGCGGGGCACATAGCATGCAGAACTGATGGCCGATGGGGCCGAAAAGTTCTCGAATGGAGACCACATATCGGCAAGCGCAGCGTAGGACGACCAGCCACAAGATGGACAGATGACCTCATCCAAGTGGCAGGAAGGCGCTGGATGCAAGCCGCTTCCAACCGGTCTTTTTGGAAATCCATGGAGGAGGCCTCCTATGTCCAGCAGTGGACTTCTTGTGGCTGAATGATGATGATGAAGGAATAAAAATAATATTTTGACGTAAAAAATACATCGTGTTTCTTGAATACATTTAACGATCAGAATTACTAAAAACTGAACTTTTGTGGATATTTAACTATGTTATTTTTTTATTTTAAATTTTCCGACGTTTTGGTACTTTGCAAGTCCCGTGATGTTAATGCTTTCAAAAAGACGCCTGTCACCTCAGTCTACCAAGACCACGGGACTCACAAAAGTACCGAAACGTCGGAAAATTGTAAAATTAAAAAAAAAAAACGAGTAAACATCCGTGAAAATTCAGTTTTTATTACGTCTAGCAAAGATACGTTTATTTGCAAAGAACACGCGTCAATCAAGTTACATAACATAAAACATGCACTTTGGATAGTAATGCGGTAATATACAATGCATTAGGCTCAACATGTTCTACTGATACCAGCGCACAAATTTAAGTGGACGGAATGCCTGGGCGCGGACAAGTCTAGTGCTCGTATTAACCTTAGAAAATACTATGACCAGAATTACATTCTGTCTTCTCTCGGGAGTGTGGGCTTAATCACCGCAGAAAGGATTTCTATGATATTACGTGTGAGCATCGAGATTAATTGAAAAATAATATTCTATTCTAATGACATTTGGTTAGACGGGAAGTCGGTCGGTGGACAGATATAGCCACTGAGTGGTGGCCAAGAACGGGTCAAAGGTCGGTGGGCAGACCACCAGCCCGGTGGGCTGACGACATTGTGAAAGCGGCTGGGAAACATTGGACGAGACTGGCAAGGGACCGGGTGGGTTGGCGTGGAAGAGAAGAAGCCTATGCCCAACAGTGGGCTCTGTTTATGGGTTGATTAGATAGATAGATTCTATTCTAGGTCCCTACGAATTATCTGAATTGAACCCGAGTGAATGGCAAGTTTTACGTTAGCTGTTTGTGCCAATCACTCAGTGGCACCAATCATCATAGGTTTGTTGTACTTACATATACTCTATGTGTATGTACGTATAGGTACAGCAGCTAATCTAAGTACATCGATATAAACTTTGATACCTTAGTCCTGAAACGAATTAGTGGTTACTTGGCACGCGGTCAAATCGTTTTATTCCGTATGAAAACAAAATGTTTACTTAATGAACGTCAAAGCTGTTAGTTTGCTAACAAATCAAATTAAATCATTAATTTTTGACAAAAGGAGCATGACATACTGTTACAAAGAGTATTCCATAGGTAGTAGCTAAATGACAGAATTCTCCAAGCACCATAACGTCTGAGTCACCTGACCATAAATGCGGGTCTTAGTTGCCATCAGACGTCTTACATTACAAACCACTATAATACATTTCCTTAAACATGGGGTACCTACTTTAAGATTTACAAATATGTGCAACAGTAACTTGGTAACAGTTAAATATTACCACTACCCTCCGCGCTAGTTAGAAACTGTATTGCGGCAGAGTAGGTTCGTCCTCAACGTTCAACCAGATCAGATTGTTACATACAGTGCGCTTAATCTTACGGTGTCAGAGATCAGACAATACCGGTCAGTATTGTACGATAAAAGAAATGTTAACCACTCCGAGGTGAGCCGTAATGTTACGTTAAAAGTAACATAACATAGTTCATAGTGTTATGGATATTCGTAACTACACCATAGTATATGTATAAAAGATAGATAAAACTTCTTTAGACAACATTACTGAGTTAGCACCTTACACCATTATTAAGAATGACTTACTAGTCACCCTCAGCAACAGTGTACATATCTAAGAGAAATAATAGAAAATGAATCAACAAAATGCTAATTGAAGCTATAAAAAAATTCAGAATTAATAAATTGTAAGGGTCTGGACGGATTGTGGAGGTTTTATTATTATTATTAAAGCTTTTATTGCATTTAAACAGGCAGTTTTGCACATAAGTGAGCTTAATGCTACTTAGGTTTAGAGCACGAAACGCTAGGTTTTCACATATTAAACAATTTATTGTAGATTAGAATCGCTCGTAGCCCCGGCTGCTTGAGTGATCTTAAACGATCACGAAGGTTAAGCAACACAGGGCGCGTTCAGTGCATGGATGGGTCGCCGTCATGCCTAACGCTAGTGAAATTTTTCCGAGCGGTTCCGTGCTTCGCAAGGCACGTTAAGCTGTTGGTGCCGGCTGCCGTCGATAGATGGCAGTCGTTAAGCCAAGTCAGAGGCCTTAGGGCGGCTTGACAACTTCTGGCAGTAGACGAGCCACTAGTCTACAAGCCTCCACCAATCCGGACTTGGCCCCCGTGGTGGAGTATGGCCTATACCTTCCTCAGGGAAGAGACCCGTGCCCCTCGGTGGGGACATAATGGGTTGATGATGATTGTAGATTAGCATGTCCTCACAGCTCAAAGAAACTCCACTTTTTTATATTATAACAGTCGACAGCTCTCTCGCTACACCGACCAAAGATGGACAGTGCAAGCAACACAATCGAACGGACCAGCATCAGCGAACAGTGATGACTAATGATATCGTAATAAAAACTGAATTTGCACGGATATTTACTCGTTTATTTTTCATTGTACAATTTTTGAAAACGGACGTTTCGGTACTTTTGCAAATCCCGTGGTTAACTGTTGTTTACTACCCTCGGCAATGCTTTCAAAAAGACGCCTGTCACCTCAGTCTATCGAGACCACGGGACTTGCAAAAGTAATGAAACGTCATAAAATTGTAAAATGAAAAAATAAACTAGTGTAACGCGCACACCGGCGCGCGCGCCTGGCCCGCCGCCGACGGTCCACGTCCTACCGCGCACGTTTAACGCGCAACCATGTCCTGCGACTTACTACTCTGTGACGCCAAAGAAGTCTATAAAAAATCTGTCACTTGGAAGATTCTGTGTTCTTTGGTTTTGTTTTTTTCCTGTTCGATTTTCGCCAACTAATTGTTGTATTTACGTGTGTTTGGAAGGAATAAAACATTGATACTGCCCCAGCAAGCGTGTTTTATAGTGGCGCTCCAACTAGTGGCCCGAAATCACGAACTCTGACAAGAATTTCCTCGAGTTGTGACCCGATTTTATTCCGTCGCCGGCTAGCATTATGCCGATTACGACGCGCAGCGGTAAAGGAGACGATGATTCCGACGACGCTCAGAGCGAAGAAGAAGTCCAAACGGAGCGACGAAACCCGAACACCACCGGAACCAATATTGTGTCCATGACTGACGCACAGCTGACGGCCATCGTCGCTGCGGTTTCCCGGAGCCAAGCAGAAACTAATCGGCAACTGTTCGAGAGCTTCATCTCGAGTACCCGCCAGTCGTCAACGCCTGCGCCCGATGATGCCGGCCGACTTCAACCCGCCGGCAACTTCGTGAAGTGTACAGCACGCTTCGACGGCAAGGCGACTAGCAGCGACGAAGTACTCGAGGCCTTCATTGACTGCGTCGAAGTGTATAAAGAGTGTTCAAACGTAAGCGACGAGCACGCGCTGCGAGGACTACCAATGCTCCTGACCGGCGAGGCCGCAGTGTGGTGGCAGGGCGTGCGTGCAGAGGTTACTACGTGGCAGGAAGCGATCAAAAGACTCCGGGGCAGGTTTGGCACACCCCGCCCCGCGTATCGAGTTCTACGAGACATCTTTGGAAGCGAGCAAGGGAGCGAGCGTGCTGATGTCTTCGTGAGCCGCCAGCGCGCACTGCTATCCAAACTCCCATATACCGTGCCAGAAGAGATGAAGATCGACATAGTGTATGGACTGTTAGACCGTAAGATCCGTAAACATGTGAAACGCGATTCTGTTTGTAACCTTGATGACCTCATCGGAGCGGCCAGGTGCGCGGAGGAGTCCAGAGCAGAACTTGGTGAGCGTAAACCAACTAAATTGGTGAGTCGACCTTCACAACCTTTTACTACTCCCCCACTCGATTCGAGCGATGCAACCCAATCGGACATATTATCGAAATCCAAACGTACTAGGCCGCACTGTTCTTTTTGTAAGATATTTGGGCATTCCTTTGAATATTGTAGGAACTACGAAAATCGCACTTCCGGTCCCGGTCGATCCGGCAGCGCTGAGCAAACAAATAAGCCAATTCAGAGTGCGGCAGAAGAAAAACATAAAAATGCGGATACTAAGCGTTCGCCTAACACAGTCCGATGCTATGGCTGTGGTCAGTTAGGTGTAGTTAGGTCAAAATGCGATACGTGCCGACCGAAGACCGACACCGCTGCGTCATCATTTCATGCTGACTTTAACAGCGCGACGGTATCATCAAACACCTCCGATTTGCCTAGGGTAAAAGTCACTATAGCCGATAGGGTCGGAGTAGCAATTATTGACACCGGTGCAACGCATTCTATCGCGAGTCCCGCGCTGCATAGAATTATTCTCGACTGTGGAGTCAAGCCCACGGAAACGGAGCGCACCGTCACCCTGGCGGACGGGTCTAACCAGGTGCGCAAAGTTGAAACGTTTTGCGTGGACGTCACACTGCAGAGTAGGACGGTGACCACTCAGTTCATAGTGCTTCCCGGCGCTGATACGAAGACCCTACTAGGTCGCGACTTTATCATCAACGCCGTTGTGAATCTCAGCGTGCCGCAAGGGACATGGTGCTTCGCTGACACCCCTGAAGAGCAACACGACTTCGTGTGTGAATACCTCCTACCGGATAGCGACGTGTGTGAAAGACAAGTGATAATGTCCGATACTGACGTCACTCTCAGGGATTCTGAAGGCCCTAAGCTCTCTCCCAATCAGCGAGAAACGCTCGACAACTTTCTGCGGAGCAGAGCGGGTCAGTTCGCGCGTAACGGGCCCGCGACAGAATTTGCAACTCACCGAATCACGGTGAGCGATGACCAAGTTCCGGTCGCCTCTCCTCTTTACAGAATGTCACCGAAGAAGAAGGAAGCTCTTAAGAAGGAGCTTGAAGAGCTGCTGGACGCTGACGTCATAGAGGAGTGCGAGTCGCCGTGGGCGGCAAATGTCGTGCTCGTGACGAAAAAGGATGGTGGTACGAGGTTGTGCATTGACTACCGAAAACTCAACGCCATCACAGAAGCCGACAGATACCCTCTTCCGCGTATAGAAGATATCCTTCACGCAGCCAAAACCAGCAACTTTATGACAACCCTCGACCTCCGAGCAGGATACTTTCAAGTAGGCGTCCACCCTGATGACCGAGACAAGACTGCGTTTGTCACGCCTCTCGGCATGTTCCGCTTCAAACGTATGCCAATGGGATTGCGGAACTCAGGCGCTACATTCCAACGCCTCATGGACCGCTTTAAGTCCAATTTACCAGAGAACTCTTCAGTGTTTTCATACCTCGACGACTTGATCGTCCTTTCCGAGTCGTTCGAGAGGCATTTAGAGCACCTGAAGTTAGTTTTTGACAGACTGCAAATGTTCGGCTTGCGTATGAACCGCGGGAAAAGCCACTTCGCTAGGGACTCGGTAAAGTTTCTGGGCCACGTGATCGTGCCAGGCGGGATCCACATGGATCCGGAGAAGGTTGCCGCCATTAGAGACATGACGCCGCCGCAAAATGTGAAACAGCTGAAGAGCTTTCTGCAAACGTCCAGCTGGTTTCGCCGTTTCATACCGGCTTACGCAGACGTCGCGCGGCCTTTAACGGACTTATTGAAGAAGAATAGTACCTGGTGCTGGGAGTCTCCTCAGCAGCAGGCGTTCGAGAGGATCAAGGAGCTTTTGACCTCCGCCCCAGTTCTCAGACAGGCTGACGACGCGAAACCATTCGTACTCCGGACGGACAGTAGTGGGTACGCCCTAGGAGCAGTCTTACTGCAGGGGGAGGGCGCAGATGAACGTCCCATCGAATACGCCAGCCGTCTCCTGAATGGCGCAGAAAGAAATTACAACACAACTGAACGCGAGGCCTTAGCTGTCGTGTGGGCCGTATCGAAGTTTAGAGGCTACATCGATGGGAGCGAAGTTGTGGTGCGGTCCGACCACCAACCGCTTCGTTGGCTCATGAGCCTAAGGTCGCCGAGTGGCAGGCTCGCTAGGTGGGCCCTCGCAATACAGGAGTACAATCTGCGTATCGAATACACCCCCGGTAAGGCTAACGTCGTCGCCGACACGTTGTCGCGACCAAATTGCGCCGAAAACTGCGAATTGTGCCTTACCACCGTCGACTTGCCGACGAGATCACCGGGTCACATCCGGGAGAATCAGCTGAAAGATCCCGAAGTCCGCAAGATCGTCGAAGACTTGGAGTCTGACGAACCCTTCAGGGGGAGGCCGTGGGCCGACCGCGGCTATGTGTTGTCTGACGGCATCCTGTACAGGTACGGACCCGAAGGAGACGACGATGAGGAGAGCGCTTGCCTGGTTGTGCCCCAACACGAGCGTCCCGATGTGATGAAGGATCTTCACGACGCTCCGACAGCGGGACACTTCGGCGTTGAACGCACGCTCGCACGCTTGCGCTTGCGATTTTACTGGCCTGGGATGAAATCCTACGTGGCCAACTACATCAAACAATGCACGGCATGTCAGAGGTACAAGGCTGACACTCGCAAGCCGTCGGGGCTATTGCAGACCCCCGCGACCGCCAGGAGGTTCGAGGTGGTAGCCGTGGACCTGTTCGGTCCGCTTCCAGAGACCGTCGGGGGCAACAGATGGGTGCTGATAGTGGAAGACGTCAGCTCACGCTGGGTTGAGTTATTCGCTCTTAAAGATGCGACCAGCTCAGAATGCGCTAAGACCCTCATCAACGAAGTCTTCCTCAGATTTGGAGTTCCCCGCCGCGTCCTGAGCGATAACGGAGTGCAGTTCATCAGCTCGGTCATGCAACAGGCCTGTCATAGCATGGGCATCGACCAAACCCTGACCCCGGTGTATCACCCGGAAGCCAACCCAGTTGAGAGGAAAAATCGGGACCTCAAACCTCAGCTGGCGATACTCGTAGGTCCTGACCACGATACTTGGGACCAACACCTGCCTGCCATTCGCTTCGCGATGAATTCGGCCTTGACGGCGAGCACCGGATATTCTCCCGCGTATCTTACCTTCGGCAGGGAGCTGCGTGCACCTGCTGACACAGCCGCGGACATGCGCCGGATCCTTGACGTTGACAATTTTGTTCCAGCTATTACGCCTTACCTTCGGAAGCTCTCTGCGACCCTCGTTGACGCTCGAGACGTGCACGAGAAGGCACAAGCCGCTCAGAAGAAGAATGCTGATGAAGGCAGACGCCCCGCGCCAGACTATGAGGCGGGCAGCCTCGTGTTACTCAAGACGCAGGGGGCCAACGACACCGGCCGAGGGCAGACACCCAAATTCATCCCTAGGCGCGACGGCCCTTACCGTATAAAAGAAGCCATCAGTCCCACGACTTATCTTTTGGAGAGAACGACTGACGGAGAGGTCCTAGGCAAATACCATGTGTCACAACTCACTCCCTTCGTTGGCAACATGGAGGTACCCGTACGGGAGAAGCGCGGAAGGGGGAGACCGCGTAAACTGCCTAACCCGATCGCGGGGTCGCATCGCTCGGATTAGGGGGGGAGGTTGTAACGCGCACACCGGCGCGCGCGCCTGGCCCGCCGCCGACGGTCCACGTCCTACCGCGCACGTTTAACGCGCAACCATGTCCTGCGACTTACTACTCTGTGACGCCAAAGAAGTCTATAAAAAATCTGTCACTTGGAAGATTCTGTGTTCTTTGGTTTTGTTTTTTTCCTGTTCGATTTTCGCCAACTAATTGTTGTATTTACGTGTGTTTGGAAGGAATAAAACATTGATACTGCCCCAGCAAGCGTGTTTTATACTAGTAAATATCCGTGCAATTTCAGTTTTTTTCATGTCTAGTGCTCGTGTTAACCTTAGAAAATACTATGATGACATCGTCCAAACTGCTGCTGGGAGGGATTGAATCAACAAACAGAGAGCCCTGCATGAAGATGTGGAGTTTCTTTCTTAGCTTCTTCTCCACATTATTAATTCTGAAACTCACAGTTTTGGCGTTCGTTAAGTAAACATTTATTTTTTATAGATACCGCCACAGCATCCGTTTATATGATTCTTGCACAAAGCCATCTATTTTTAAAATACCTACAACGTTCGCTTGCACAACGCCATCTATTTTTAAAATACAACGTTCGCTCGCACAGCGCCATCTATTTTAAACTTGAAATAAATATTATCCCACGGGAACGCATAACCGGGATATCAGGTATGCTACGTTCAGCCGTTATTGCGTGATTGAGTAACAAACACCCAAACATCTTCACAAACTTTCGCATTTATAATATTAGTAGGATAACATGAAAACTAACCCAAATTAGAATGCGCGAACTTAATCCCATTAAGACGAGACCACATACCTCGCACTGTCAAAAAGTTATCAGATCTCATGTAGAGTCAAGCTTCTGTCTCTACACGCCCTAACTCTACTACAAGCCCTATCTTCGAAAACTCTACACCTTAGTCCAAAAACTCTTTTGTATTGATGACTTTAATAACCACAAGTCATACCGGACCGGTTAAACAAGGTGGGGTAGGAAACTCCTTGTTTCACCGAAAATTATAATAGTGCTTTCTAGCTAATAGCTACTGGTGTATTTGTCATAGACAAGTTTAGCTTTTGAGGTCAGTTTGCGGCAAATAATATTTCTCCGGCAAAACCTGATTTTTTCTGGAATTACAGCAGAAGGTAATTCTTTCACAAGAATAAATTTAATGGGCCTAAATTGAACGAAGTCGGGCAAATAGGTCAAGAGAATCCGGTAATGTCGTTACGTATTTCATGACGTAGTCCTAATCACTTTAGAGGGTAGGCAGAGACGTAATCTCTGTAAATTGAGTTCGAGTTCATTCGTTTCACTCTGAATAGATTAGCAGTAACCAGAATTATGCAAATACCTTTAGTACATCGTAGTAAACATCGTAGGGCAACCTGAGTGCCTGTGAAAATTACAACGAATGTATGAAAAAGCCTTCAAACTGGTGCCTAACATATTTTTTTTCACAGAATTGTACTTTATCTGGCTGAACAAAAGGTTCACTTCCGCCTGTCCCATTTTTTAACAAAAATATAATCTAGCACTATATATATAATCAACGTCGGTTAAGTTTTTTAGTTGAAACCATAGGCAAATATAAATCCTTCTAAAAAGCATATATAATTGAGCACACTTTAGTTTTAATTTCTATAGCTTGATTTTGTTGTTGAGGGTTGAAACTAATAAGATATTAAATTGTTAGTTTTAGGGCCGGTTTCTGAATTGAGTATTTCACTAAGTAAATACTTAAGTAACGCTCCGTCACGCTTTTTTCTGAGAAATTTGAAGAGACAGCACTACGGGTAAGTATTTACTTAGCGAAATTCTCAATTCAGAAACTGGCCCTAATCGATGCCTTTTTTAATTACTAATTAAAATAACCGCGGCTTTCAAACCACTCAGAAATCACCCAGTATATGTACGTACGTAACTTATGTTATAATCACTAGGTATTGTTTACTCTGTATTTGTCGGCAGGTGATGTTTAGTTTTAAATGAAACGTCAGTGTGTTGTTTTCTATCTGCGTTTCTTTATATCTACGAGAGTTATTTGGAATGACAGATAGTTCGTAGACTTGAACGAGTTACACAGAATAGTAAGATATAACGAAACGCAGGGATGACAGTTGTCAACGGATCGAACGATACGAACATTATTGTATGCAGACGGAATAAAAGTGCGAAATATATCGATTTAATTCAAGGCAATCTCTTTCTATTTTTACCATTTCTGATTTGATTCTTTACTTAAAGTCATGGGTGCCTTTCGAACTCACTGCTGTATTATTCGTCATTAGACCTAACGGTAACAAATTATTACAAAAGAGAAACAGCTGATTAGAATGTTAGGTAACCCACCCAGTAGGGTGCCATTACTGAAACAGTTTTGCAGGGACCCAGTGGATCGTGACAATGAAATGTACGATTTTATCGGGGTCATTTAACTAACTGCTGCAGAGTTAGGTTTGGCATCGATCGAGAGTAGCTAAATACCCTCTGGAATTCTCTAACTTTACCAGTGACTAGCTGAGCTTGCGACTCTGTTCTCGATGAAGTAAAAAAAAACCTTTATACAAACAGGACATTGCGGAAGCAAAAAAAAAACAAATTACTTACCTAATTTGATCACGTTTGTAAGTTTGTTTTATATTTGGAAATATTCTGTGTGGCACCGGATTAAAAATATTCCGTGTGGCACCAGATTAAGAATATGCCGTGTAGCACCGGGTTAATAATATTCCGTGTGGCACCGGATTAAGAATAGCGTCACTCCATTTCCTTCCGTGGATGTCGTAGAAGGCGACTAAGGAAATCAATTACCAGGAGGCGGGCAGCAGCGTCTTCCTGAGATTCCAATCGCATACTGCGATCGCCAACCTGCCTGCCAAGCGTGGCGATTATGGCAAAACCCCTCATGGTTATGAAAACCACAATGAAGGCCTCATGATGATTATGTTTTCAGATTATTTGTCTCGGTGAATTGTTTTATTTCTTTCTTATCACTTGTTATATGTGGGTCTCTGGGGCGTTAAATAAATGTTTCTGTTTTTCTTCTACTTACATATTTTAAAAACCTATTTAGAGGCTAAATCCATGCCGGGACTTGAACCCAAATTAAGGATAATATGACAGAAACTAAAACAAAATTATGTTTGCTAAGCTGAGATTAATCTCAAAATGTACTGTAAAGTAAAGTGTTACAATATTGACTAAAAACAATCTTAATATTATCTCTTTACAATTTATTTTTAATCAGTAGCAACACTGCCTTCTCGGCTTGTCATCTTAACAGATGACATTCCTTCTTCTGATTCGTGCCTTGCGAACTACTCATCAAGCAATAAAATTACTGTACAAATAACCAGACCTAACCTTCCTAGTGCAAATCAACTCAATAAAGCAAATACATGAAAGTGTTGTCATTTTGCTCTGCTCCTAGTCTGATTTTCAACCAATATTAAGGAACCAAACATCTCCACGGTAACAGCTCTTAATAGATCCCTCTTCTTTATCTGATCCAACGAATTCTCCTCCCTCCCCTTCCCCTTATAGCTAATCCCTCAGTCGCAGTCATTATTATCTAGTCAGCATGTCGCTGAACTTTATGGGGATCATTCAAACAGTCACCAAAAGAAGACGGCTTGTGTCGCAATAAAATATTTTCGGGTTAAATAAAGGTCTTTTGAGCAGCAAATTGATTAGCAGGAAATTCCAAATTGATCAACGGAGTGTTCCAAACTAATTAGCAAGAAATTCCAAATTGATCAGCAGAAATTTCCATCGCAATAAATTAATATGAATATAAATTGATAAGACCGAAATTCCAATTTCATCAGCTGAAAATTCCAAATTGATCAGCAGAAATTCCAAATTAATGAGTAAGAAATTTCAAATAGACAAGCAAAAAATTCCAAATTAATCAGCAGAAAATTCCATATTGATGAGCAGAAAATTCCAAATTGATCAGCAGAAAATTACAAATTGAGCTGCAGTTAAGTCAAAATTAATATATGTTAATATTACATAACACCTTATCAAAACTTGTAAAATTATGTCTATAGAAAAAAAAAGAATTTGCGATTGAAAGTTTCGACAAGTCAAGCTTTTTAAAACGGTGAAGCCATGTATCCCACGCGTACCGCTAAATGAAAACAAGTGAAATATGAATTACCTAAATAAACACTAATTGCTTTGGGTCTTGGCTAGGTAATTGCTGGTTTCCTGCCATTTATACAACATAATTTTTTTTAGACAACATTCCTGAACTCGAAACAATATTTCTCAACTTTTTATTTTTCTTCTGTAACAAAAGTAGAAGTCTAAATACATGCCATTTTAAATTACTGACTAAATAACCGCGGCTTTCAAACAACCCAGAAACCAGCGTGTAGAAAAAGAACTCTCCGTGAGGAATCCCACTAATATTATAAATGTGAAAGTTTGTGAAGATGTTTGGATGTTTGTTACTCAATCACGCAATAACGGCTCAACGGATTTACATGAAACTTGGCGTACAGATGGACAAAACAATATAGTGGGATAATATTTCTTTTAAGTTTAAAATAGATGGCGTTGTGCGTGCGAACGTTGTGTTTTAAAAACAGATGGCGTTGTGCAAGAATTGTGTAAATGGATTCTGTGACGGTACGAAGTAAGAAGAAAGACATTTATTACAATAAGAAGAAGAAGAACGACATTTAGTACACCAACAATTTCATGCGCTGAGGTATGTGAACACCGTATTTTCATAACTAAAGCCGCAGCCGTTAGACTATTGTATAAAAAGTACACTATTTTGTAACAACTGTATGCTATTTTTATGTAACCTGTAAACGTCGAAAGATCGCTTGAAGAGCGGATTAGCAATTTCAAGCGCTGATGTATGTCAACACCTCAGACACTCAGGTATCCTCAGGATGTTTTCCTTCATGGTTAGCGAGTGGTATTGCTACTACTTCCGTGTGGTGCCGGATTAACAATAGCGTCACTCCATTTCCTTCCGTGGATGTCGTAGAAGGCGACTAAGGAAATCAATTACCAGGAGACGGGCAGCCTGAGATTCCAACCGCATACTGCGATCACCAACCACCGACCGCATATCGCCAAACCGCCTGCCAAGCGCGGCGATAATGGCAAAACCCCTCATGGTTATGAAAACCACGAAGGAGGCCTATGTCCTGCGGTGGGCGTCAAATGGCTGATGATGATGATGATGATAATTGCTAGTACAAATACACAAATGTACGTAACCTAGAAAATGCACGGGGTTCGAAACCAAGATCTTCCGAATGTGAGGCCGACGTTCTACCGCTGCGCTACCACTGCTATATATATATATGTATATAGTAACGATGAATTTCAAGCTGGATCAAGTAATTTGACATCGAGCGATAAATCCTGTATTCTCTCCTGATTGATTAAGACAGAGCATTTGCCACAATCATTAGGGGCAAATGATTAATATAGCCGACTCGAGAATTGAGTCCGTGATATAATTGAAGACATTTGCGATACCGAAAACGAATGCTTCGAAGACTCTTAACGAAGATAGAAAATATGTGTCTCATTGGAATAGATTTATTAACGACTAGCTGTTGCCCGCGACTTCGTTCGCCTGGTAATTTTGATGTGTATTTTTCCGGGATAAAAAATAGCCTATGTGCTAATCCAGACTATAATCCATCTCTATGCAAAATTGCATCCGGATCCGTTTAGCCGTTTTTGCGCGAAAGAGTAGCAAACATCCATCCATACATACAAACTTTCGCGTTTATAATATTAGTAAGGATTTAATCATTTGCAATTTATTATAGCAAAAATACTATATAAAAATAGTATGCGGTGGTAGCCCAGTGGGTAGAACATCGGACGCGGAAGCGAGAGACCCAGGTTCGATCCCCAGTGCGGGCATGATTTGGTTTTCTAAGTTATGTACATTTCTGAAGTTATAGTAGCAATACCACTCGCTAACGGTGAAGGAAAACATCGTGAGAAAACCTGAGTGTCTGAGCAATTCACATACCTCAGCGCTTGAAATCGCCAGTCCGCGGTGGGCACGCGTGGTGATTAAGCCCATACTCTCTCCCTGAGAGAAGGCCTGTGCCCTACGGTGAGACGTATATAGGCTGCTTATGTTATGTGTAGCAAAAATACTCGCGCCGGTCGTACTGAACGATTTTTTTTTATACACATAAGATCAACGATTCGATGATCAATGTATTAATTCCATCCAACGGTTATCTGGGAGAGATCACTAGTTAGGCCTGAATGTTTTGGTGGACGTATTTTTAAAAGCGCTGGTCTTATGTAACTTCGTTTAATTAGTGTTTTAAACAGCAATATTGAAAATATAAAAAAGATGCCGGTCGAGTCCGGCGATAACACCAGAAGGCCGTAGAAAAAGTTCACAGATATTATTTTTTACAGTAGTGTAGTCACCCCCGACACAGATTAACACAATACGGCCTCAACAATCACTTTTTATCTCAGGTTAAGAAACACTGTATTATTTTCGTTTTCGTGTGCAATAATGTGTTTTCTATCTATCAATATAGAAACTCTAGTCGAACTTGGTAAAGTGCCAAATAATTTCGTAACGGGATTTTAAGAAGAAAGAGAAAGACATTGTTTAGTCGACAGCAAATCGACCTTTAAATTTTAGTTGCAAAGAACGTCACTAAGTAAAGTACACGCATGTAAAGGTTGATGTACTGCCGGTAGTAACATAAAATGTTTAAAAAGAATCAGTTGGACCATTATGGTTGTTTTGGTTATGTTTTTTTGATGTTTGTGTACCTATGCAGCGCCTGCAAGAGCACTCTTGTGGTACTGACCACATCATCACCATCATCAGCCATTTGACGCCGACTGCAGGACATAGGCCTCCCTCATGGTTTTCCGAGCCTCCCGGTGTTGTGCCGCTCGCATCCAGCGACTCCCCGCCACCGTAGCCCGGTCGTCAGACCATCTGGTGCGGGGCCTGCCCACGCTGCGCTGCCCGGTCCGCGGTCGCCAGGTCAGAACTTTTTCACCCCAACGGCGATCAGTTCTCCGAGCTACGTGCCCCGCCCACTGCCACTTCAACTAAGCAATTCTTCGAGCTATATCAGTAACTCGGGTTCTCCTGCGGATCTCCTCATTCCCGATTCGATCACGATGCGATACGGTTGTTGCCATTGCCAGTGGCACTTTAGACGTGCATCAAACAATCTGTGATTTGCGTTATAGTTACTTTATATAATTATTATTAAGACAAGGGATGATCAGCCAGTCTGTATACATTCGTAAAGTAAGTAAAGTAATACTAGCTATAAGTACTTGTTTATTTTCTATGCATGCGGTGTTTATCTGTAATTAGTTGTACATCTAGTTTAATACAATATCATTTCTCATTTAGCATGTAAGAATGTCGCAACTGTTGATAAACCAAATAAATAAATAAAAATAAAAAATTAAAAAAAATTACCTCCGTTCCCGACATTACACTGGCGACGAGGATGGGATAGGAACCCACTCGGGCAAGTTCTTCGTCCTGCGGGTTCGAATGCCCGCGCCCGAATTTGGATTCGAAACCATATCGAACTGCTTGGCTGCAAGTAGACGAAGGAGAGGAGAATGAATGGGCAGAGGCACAGGCCGAGCCGACTGCCGATGTGGCGCGGCCAGATAGTAATGATAATGGCTTGTCAATGAACCGCCCCGTCTCCAAACCAATGCAAACATGTAGTCTTACTAAGAAAGTCAGTTATAAGGAATATAAATATAAGTTTAGTATAGCAAAATTATAACATAGACTAGACTGGATTTAAACGTAATCTGTTTAGCTATGGAGTATATCATACGTAATATAAACTGTCATTACCTCCGTTCCCGACATTAAATTTATATTTATGTATATTTTTATCTTTGTTACAGGTAAGTAGCTGTTTTTGCATATCTACAAGCGGTTGTTGCATCTGTACAATGTGGTTTGTTTCGTAACAAAAAACCTTTTCAACATCCGACATACACAAATTATCCAATCACTGTTTTGAATTAAAAGCAGTAGCTTTAATAGGAGCTTCTGATATCATCATCATCAGCCATTTGACAATCACTGCAGGACATAGGCCTCCTTCGTGGTTTGCATAACCATGAGGAGTTTTGCCATAATCGCCACGCTTGGCAGGCTGGTTGGCGATCGCAGTATGCGGTTGGAATCTCAGGAAGACGCTGCTTGATTTCCTTAGTCGCCTTCTACGACATCCACGGAAGGAAATGGACATCATAAGTATAAAATATTATGTTTACTTTTATCCTAATACCTAGTGGCACAGATGAGCATGCGTCTTATTCGCAAAAAAATGGGATAAGTGTATTTTTAGTATTAAATCTGTTAAATTTAAGTTAGCTGTAAGATGTCTGTTTCGTTTAGCGTGTACCTTTTTGGCAATAAACTTTTTTATTCTTATTCTGAATAAGTCTCGTGTATATTTGTGAAGGGCTTGTGAATGGACGAAGGTCAGAAAAAAAGACTTAACTATAAAGTATTTACATATATACACATACATAAACTCACGCGTGTATCCCAGAGGGGTAGGCGAAGTCCAAGGACTGCCACTTGCCACGATCCTGACAGATCACTTTCGCTTCGTCAACATTCATTAGTCGTGGCATGCACGCACGCCGGTTTCGTGTACTTTTTATCTTGCCCTTTGCTAAAATATTAACATACCAATATATACTGAAACAGTTTAATTTCCAGTAGTTTCTACTTGACATAATTCGTTACACAACTTTTGTCATTAGCAACGTATAAGCACTGCATTATTCTTTCAGCTTTGCCAGGCCAGTTCTGACTCTATTGTTGTTCGGCTATGGTTAAAGAAGTCCGCAAATAAAATTTTTGTTCTGAATATAAGCCATTTCAGAGAGGGTCGTAGATATGAGGATACAATGTAGAGAAAGCAACGGAAGAACAAGTAGCAACAATAAACAAAACTTTAGTCCCAAGTATCTTTAGCCATTGTTATTTTGTTAATTGCCAATAGTCATAATTTTCTTATAAAATAATAATGTAGTCGTTTTAATTAAAATCAATTATAGAGGTTGATTAGTACAGTCAGTCACATCAAAGCTCACTGTTCCGTATAAGAGTCCTTATCTAGAGCACCGTAACTGCGAAAATCAATGATAAATAATCAATCAATGTCAATCATTGTCATTGACTGTACTTAAAACGTTACAGAGATAATTGCTTAGAAAATGTTCTTCAAAGAGTAAATTGTTTATTAATTTACTCTCATCAGTTAAATTATTCTGAGAAAGGGGTTCTAATTTCAAATATGTTTAGAAAGAGGTTCGGAGGGAGCGGCAAAAACACTTTTGGAAAAACACTGGCCATGAAAGCCAGATAGCGAAAATAAAAAGCAAGAATTTTTTTTCTTTCCTAGACAAAAGGCTTTTTTGGGCAACGTAGGTACTGGTACATTTTTATCTAAAAAGGTAAACTTACTTTTTCAGTTATTGTGAATATTTCATAATCTTTTCGTATCGTATGGTGCTGACTTCCAGAAAGTTGTTGATTGCGCTTGAAAAAAATCTGCCCGGAACTTAAGTAGAAACTCGATACGAATAAACAACAGACAAGGAATTTAATTTGGTTAAATACCTTCCAGCTTTAAAAACAACAAGAATACACTAACATAAGTTTCGCTTCTTTAAAACTTCGAAGTTCCGACTTCTGCGCTCGGTTTATTAAAATACTTTTGTTTTAAACTTTCATTCGAAATAGTTTCGTACGTTGTAGTGCTTAAGCAACAAACACAATTTAATAAATAAGTAATGGGAACTGGAAACCTCCGCTGCCATACTAACTAGATGCTTGAAAACTCGAAATAAATTAATTTAAGTTTTTCACCGCATACTGCGATCGCCAACCCGCCTGCCAAGCGTTGCGATTATGGCAAAACCCTTCGTGGTTAGGGAAAACTATGAGGGAGGCCTATGTCCCGCAGTGGGCGTAAAATGGCTGACGATGATGACGTTTTTAGCCTCTTTACCAGGGATGGCAAGTGTGAAGGTGATATAGAAAGAAGAGTAAAAGCAGGAAATTGTGTAAACGGTGCATTGCACTCCTTTGTGAGTGGCCAAAACATCTCCAAAAGAGCTAGATTGGCTATCCATAATGGAGTGCTAGTCCCAACACTTATGTATGCTAGCGAGACTTGGGTATGGCAAAAGAAGCAAGAAAGTAGGATTAATGCAGTAGTAATGAGAAGTATGTCTGGCGTTACTTTGAATGACAGGATACGCAATAGTGTGATTAGAGAACGTTGTGGACTGAAAGAGGATGTAGTGACAAGAATTGAGAAAGGAATGTTGCGTTGGTTTGGACATGTGGAGAGGATGAAGGAAGAAAGATTGACAATACAAATATATCGAGCGAATGTGGATGGAAGGGCCGGTAAGAGACGACCCAAACGGACATACTTCGGTCAAATAGAGGATGTATTAACAAAGGGCAAGATAAAAAGTATCCGAAACCGGCGTGCGTGCATGCAACGACTAATGAATGTTGAGGAAGCGAAAGTGATCTGTCAGGATCGTAGCAACAATGTAGTCAGGGTCTTACATCTTTGTTTGTCTAACACATTTTGCAAAACGATCTGTAAGAAAGATAATAATAATATGTTTTTTTATCCATTGGTAGCGCTAGTATTACTGCGTGGGGCCCCTTAAATGGTAATATTACGCTTAGTTAGCATATACCTACATAACACGCTTACATCAAACAATATACGCAATCAAGTCCAATCAAGACTCGTACAGTATACGACAACGAGATGTTTTATCACTTTATATCCAAAACTCTAACTTATTCCGACATGACACGGGCCACTGTTGGCTGTCATAATTATTGGCTGCTGTACGCCAAACCGCAGTCTTAACTCCAGAGTCGGCGGACTAAAGCACATAAGTTCAAAACAGAATTGTTTGAGTAAGCAAAATCAACTTATTACAAAATTCCTCTAACATTTTTATTAATGATAATAATAAAATGATAACTTCCACACAATACACAATCACTTGACCCGGTTCCAAACTAGGATACCAAAAAACGTAGGACTAGATAGAAAAACGGCTGTTTTTGGCATAAATGCTGTCTAGTCCGTGATCCTGTAGCTTCTCGGTCGTGGGTCTTAAAAATCACTATTGACATGACTGAGAGATTGTGCAGACACTTTTTGCAAACACGGTCTGTAAAAAAAGATATGTTTTCTCCTTGGTGGCGCTAGTGTGCTCTATGGAGCCCCTTAAGCTATGGACTCATGATTCTTAAGTTTCCGTTACCAAAGCAGTTTCCGGTCAGTGTTGCCAACCGTACGCCCATGACGTCGCAGCCGCTGTCCCCGCGGTCTTAGGCTGAATATTTCAGAGTGTAATTACTGCACTCTTTTCAGCGCTCAAGCATTCAGCCTTCTGCACTCTGGTGGACTGTGAAATTACGGAAGCATCACTCTAGTAACGATGAGGGCTGGTCACTGCTGCCGGAAAAGAGATATCCAAAGAACTAAGGTGGCTGAGATGTGTAAAGCGCACTCTATGCCAAAAGGGCTATTATAGCATTAAGGATTATTTAGATGACAAAGATGTGTGGAATTAAAGCCAGTTCAATGCATCCTAGTACAAGCTTTTTAGAAGATATGACATGTAAACTCTGTTAATTAAGGAATATGTTTGAAAAGACTAAGTTTGGAGTTTTTTTGTCCGTTTTTTCTCCAAATGATCTAGATTTTTAAACGGACACCTAGTTTTTCTTGTAACGTTCAATAAGTCACAGTTTCTGTGTTACTTTGAATAATTTTTTTTTTACTTTTGACCTTTGAGATAACCTATAAAATTAGCAAGATCAAATGGCAATGGGCTGGTCAAATATGCTGAAGAACTGATGGTCGATGGGGTGCAAAGGTCCTCAAGTGGAGACCACAAACTGGAGAACGCAGCATGGGACGCCCGCCAGCTCGCTGGGCAGACGATCTGAAGCAGCTTCCTGGCAGTGGATGAGGATGGTTTAGGACAGAAAGAAGTGGCGTGTCTTGGCGAAGGCCAATGTCCAGCAGAGGTCGAATACAGCAGATTGATAATGACAATAGTCTTACTATGTTTAGTGTTCAACACATTTGTGAGTATTAGCTTCAAGTTGATAAGTTTGTTTGTTAATTAATTAAACGTGTTTTGAAAATAATTTATGTGGAGTTCTATTGTCTAGTTCTTCGCTACACAATTCTGAAACTAACAACTTTGACGTTCATTAATTAAAAATTTTGTTTTTTTTCACGCGGTGGTAGTGGAGCGGGAGAACGCTGGCTTCTCATTCGGGAGGTCGTGGGTTCGAATCCCGGTATATACCACTGACTGTTTTCTTAGTCACGTATATTTTACCCACCAACCGAAGTTATAGTAGCAATACCTCTCGCTAACTGTGAAGGAAATCATCGTGGGGCAACCTGAGTGTCTGAGGTGTTCACATACCTCAGCACTTGAAATTGCCAATGCACAGTGGGCACGCGTGGTAATTAAGCCCATAACCTCTCTGAGAGAAGGCCTATGCCCCACAGAGCGTATACAGGCTACGTAAAAAAAAAATATTTAAATTTAGTTGCCGTCTTCCTGAGGTTACACTGACAATACTTTTTTGGATGCTCCTTTAACCATACCATACTGGAAAGATCAGAACGGTAGCCCTAAGGATCAATCTTCTGCTGTCTCAGTTCTATATCAAGTTTTTGCTTATGTACCAACTAGAACTCTTATTTCGCCGTTCGTAAGGCGGAATTTCCCATTCACCGGACGTAAGGTCCATTTGGGTTTAGAAGAGCGGGGAGGTATAATAAAACTTGTTGTTTTGTCATAACCAACTTATTTATGGTTTTGTTTACTAATCTAAAACAGAGAAGTCCCGAAGGTGTACTCTGTTCCAGTTGTAACTTTCCCACATGTAAATAGACCGTTGATAAAAATGTTCCAATGCGAACGCAAATATTGAAAATCTACCTGCGGGTGACTTTGAATACATTCACGGTTTTTTAACGGAACATTCTAACTATGATATAGAAACGTATGGTACTAGTTTTGAATAAAATTGCCTTTCAAAAAATATTTTTTTTAATCAACATTACGTCACTTAAGCATAAACAAACAATATCAAGACAAAAAGTAATACAAATTGAAAAAAAAAAATTATGCTTCAAGCGTCTTGTAGTTGGCCTCAGGCAACTCAATTATTGTTTCTTTATTTGTTTACGCATTTAACATCATCATCATCATCAACCCATTATGTCCCCACTGAGGGGCACGGATCTCTTCCCTGAGGAAGGTATAGGCCATACTCCACCACGGGGGCCAAGTCCGGATCGGTGGAGGCTTGTAGACTAGTGGCTCATCTACTGTCAGAAGTTGTCAAGCCGCCCTAAGGCCTCTGACTTGGCTTAACGACTGCCATCTATCGACGGCAGCCGGCACCAACAGCTTAACGTGCCTTGCGAAGCACGAAACCGCTCGGAAAAATGCCACTAGCGTTAGGCATAGACGGCGACCCATCCATGCACTGAACGCGCCCTGTGTTGCTTAACCTTCGTGATCGTTTAAGATCACTCAGGCAGCCGGGGCTACGAGCGATTCGACATACCATTAGCATAGATTTAACATACTTGTTAGAAAATATTTTTCCTGCCTCTTCGAATTCGGATTCGCAATTTACAAATAATATTTGTATTATGTGATACCATTACTGATACCATTAATAATACTGTTTTTCACAGTGAAAGGAACATTCCCACAAAATATTGCTAACGATTTTGAAATCACTCTGTAGTTATCTGTCAAAATTAATTCATCAAATTAATTGTTTCAGTAAACGCATGAAATAATTTATTGATTTAATTTTACACAGCTAACAAAATCTCCACATACATACGGAAATGGGGAATTTGAATAGCTTGTCAATCAACAACCACATGCGTGCACTCTACTCAGTTACGTTACGGGCTACTTTGCAGCGAAAATGGACCACACAGATTGAGTGAATTTTCGATACTGTAAACATAGTCTTAAGCAGCTTCTTTTCCATTGCAAGCCCAAAGCCTTTTCTCAAAGAGAGTAAATTCATAAACAGTTTCTGTATGTTCCATTGCAAGGCCAAAGCATTTTCCTATAGAGAGTATGTTCATAAATAGTTTCTGTATGTTCCATTGCAAGCCTAAAAACTTTTCTTAAAGAAAGTATATTTACAAATAATTTCTGTAAGTTCCATTGCAAGCCCAAATCCTTTTCGTGAAGAAAGTATATTCATAAATAGTTTCTGTGTGTTTCATTGCCAGTCCAAAGCGAGAGAGTATATTCATAAATGGTTTCTGTATTTTCCATTGCACGCGCAAAGCCTTTTCTTAAAGAGAGTAAATTCATAAATAGTTTTTGTAAGTTCCATAGCAAGCCCAAAGCCTTTTCTTAAAGAGAGTATATTCATAAATAGTTTCTGTATGTTCCATTGCAAGGCAAAGGTTTATCTTAGAAAGAGAGAGCGAAAGAGAGAGAGAATGGTGTTAATCAAGGCACGCATCCACCGCGGATTGGTCAAATCAAACTGCACAGAATTTAAACCTTTATATCCACTAACAACGTATGGAATGTGTTGAGTTAGTTTTTCATCTATGCTTCTATATTAATATTTTAAGAGGAAAAGTTAGTATACTTCTATGTTAATATTATTAAGAGGAAAGTTTTGTATGTTTATACGTGTATATTTGTAAGATTGTGTGTACGGGGTAATCTCCGAAAGTACTTATCTGATTTTAAAGTCTTTTTGCCAGTTTTTAGTATGGATTTTGAGGATGGATATAGGCTGTAGGCTAATTCGTTAATCATATAAACGTAGTCGCGGGTGTTACTAGTTGATTATATAGCAATCAATAATAATTAAAACACAAGACAAAGTCTGAAGTTCAAAATTAGTTTAAAACTCAATTACGTTGAAATCAAAATTGTTCAGTTTAAATTAAAATATTAATGAATTCATAATAATAATTGCAAGCTTTTTAAATATCACAGCCCAGACGATGAGAGGATTTTCAAAAATAAAAGTCCTAACTTTTTATGACGTAGCTTAAAACAAAGCCTCAATGATTCCGTTATTTAATAAAGCTCGAAGAATTGCTCAGTTGAAGTGGCAGTGGGCGGGGCACATAGCTCGGAAAACTGATGGCCGCTGGGGCGGAAAAGTTCTGACCTGGCGACCGCGGACCGGACGAGGCAGCGTGTGCAGGCCCCCCACCAGATGGTCTGACGACCTGGTTACGGTGGCGGGGAGTCGCTGAATGCGGGCAGCACAACACCGGAAAGCTTGGAAAACCATGAGAGAGGCCTATGTCCTGCAGTGGGTGTCAAATGGCTCACAATGACGATTATGACAACAGGGTATTTCTAAAATGCGCAATTCCTGAGACAGCAACTCGGCTGTCCCAAAAATAAACACAGTAAGGGACATTTTTTTTCCAAACTAAGATATTTGAACTATTGGTTACTGGAACCAACCTGTAACCAATAGAGTTATCTCTAAGTTTTAAAAAAATAGTGGCCTATAAGGTTTTTTATTTCTCGGAATATCAGGAAATATGGGTGTCCTACCGGGCTTCCCTTATATCTAAATTTCTTAATAGTAAAATGGTCAATGGTTTCTCAACTAAGAAACCCAATTTTTAAAGAGAATACACGAGAACAGCTTGCAGTATGAGGTAAATGCCCCTTTTCTTCTGTCACACCCGCAAACTGCAATGTTACTACAATGATTTGAGCAATATTTTGATATTACCCATCAAACATTCTGTGATTTCAAGAAATTGGTATATACTCAGGCAGTATAGTTGATTGAATATTTGAAAGAAAGAAGAAGAAAGAAGAGGATATTTATTTAAATTGTCACAGAAACACAAAGTAAACTAAAGGTACACAAACAAAAGACACGAACGTCAACAAAACAGAGATAAAACAAAACAATCGTGAAGAGAACATGTGAGCATGTGGTGTACATACCTACACGTAATTATATCTTTTTATGCAACACGATTCTACTATGTTCTGTATGTATGCTGTTGGCGTGCCTTATTAAATAAAATAAAAATAAACTGCTCTCTTGTATTGTTTGTTGACTTGCTTGTGCTTATTTCTGTTAGGGCGCTTATACACGGGCGGCACGCCGACGCGTCGTCGGCTGCCGTCGACATGTCGGCGACTGCTGTCGACGTGTCGACGCCTGCTGTCGTTCGCGAGGTGCCGCCCGCGTATTAGCGCCTTTAGGTTACTCTTTTTGTGTATCTACTTTTCTTGGCGTACAATTTTTGCGCTATTTACTTGGTTAATTTAATTTTTTTACTTGTGCTATTTTTTATGTGTTCTATTGTCTGTATGTGTGTAGATGCAAATAAATGTTTGTATTCTATCTTTCTACCTAATTATTTTTTTGACTGTGCACTAAAGTGTTTTCTATCTTTCTATAATAACTGTTTCTTAAATTCGCGCGTCACAGCCTTCAGTACATCATTGTCCAATCTACAAGAATATATCCTTACTTTTACTAATATTATAAACGCGAAAGTTTGTATGTATTGATGGTCGTTTGTTACTCTATGACGCAAAATCGACTAAACGGATCCAGATAAAATTTTGCAAAGAGATAGATTATAGTCTGGATTAGCACATAGGCTATTTTTTATCCCGGGAAAATACACATCAAAATTACCACGCGAACAAATTCGTGGGCAACAGCTAGTATAGAATTAATTTATAAGTAACCCTGTATATGTACGTGCGTTTATTATAAAAGGTCTCGTGAAAGCCCAGGCGGTGGAGCGTAAAGCAAAAGTTGTAATAAAGTGAACTTTGTGACTCGTTATCAATTGTGACCTATTCACCACCCTTGCGCTAATGATGTCTGGCATTAAAACCAATTCAGTGCGCAAGTTCTTGGTTTTAGAATAACAATTTAAACTTTTAATAACGTACCTCACACTTGGGAGGTCGTGGGTTCGAATCCCGGCATATACCAACAACTTTGTTTTCTAATTTACGTACATATGTGAAGTTACAGCAGCCATACCACTCGCTAACTTCGAAGGAAACCTGAAGGGAAGGCTGAAGCTTTCATATACCTCAGCGCTTGTAATTGCCAATCAAACTACCCAGGAATTAGCGGCATGGTTTAACGTTACCTTACCCACAATATTGACTCACTTGCGTCAAATCAATAAAATAAAAAAATACGAAAAATGGGTGCCTCATAATCACTCGAATTTTCGCAGTATCCATCTTTCTTATCTAAATTGAATAACAAAAACAATTGAAAGTCGATATTCAAATGTTTCACATTTTTTAAAAAAAGAACATCATAGAAACCATTGAAAAAAGTTTCATTCGAAAACCTCAAACCATGAAGATTCTATGTCAATTCAAAGAACCTATTGCAATAAAACGGCAATTTCATACTTTAACCCCTATTAAAACGACTAATGAATGTTAATGAAACGAAAGAGGTTTGTCCGGATCGTTGCAAGTGGCAAACCCTTGTCTCGCCTACCCCTCCGGGATGCAAGCGTGAGTTTATGTAATGTAAATGGTTATAGTTGTAGTTCGACTGGATATTTCCCCACTTAGCCTCATAGTCGAGCCATTGTACGTAGCAAGTAGTGCTGAGGTATGTAAATACCTCAGACACTAGGGTTTCCTCACGATATTTTCCTTTACAGTTAGCGAGTGGTATTGCTACTAAAACTTCACACATGTACGTAACTAAGAAATTAAAGTCATTGGTACATGCCGGGATTCGAACCCACGACCTCCCGAATGAGGAGCCGGCGTTGCTACCACCGCTCGTATGTAGTAGATGTAAGGGACCCATCTGCACCTTGTTCTAACGTATGTTATATTGAAAACTATTAACAAACCAGAATTGGGTCAGACGAATCTCTCATTATCGTTCATAAAATATAACTTAATGTCTGACAAATTTCGAAGTGATATTTCAATCCGATACAATACTGCTGTCATCAATAAGGTATGGCATTGTCTTGTATGCGTATAACTGTATACGGAAACTAAATACGGAACTTCATGCGTAAATATCACTGTCAGGTATAATATCAATCAGAAATAAATAAATATTTCAAAGTAAAGAATTTACATTCTGTTTGCTGAATGTCAATGTACAATGTTATCCCCTGACTTCGGGTCGAATTGTAGTGGAGAAAATACAGCGAGAAAAAGCTCCACTCTGACCATGTTTTTTCAAAAAAACCACATAACGTACACTCACGCTTATATCCCGGAGGGGCAGGCAGAGACCAGGGTCTGGCACTTACTTAGTCGTTGCATGCACGCACGCCGGTTTTAGGTCCTATTTATCTCTTTCCATGTTTTTCAAATCATCATAAATCTAAAAAATAAGTTGGTACGAGTATATAAAGTTCTATAGTCCGTATAATTTTAGTATATCTAGTTTGGTTTTGTGCATTTGTCAAGCCTTTGTTTCCATTTGTTTCAAACCAGACATACGCGGAGAGCTTCTGGCCTCTCATGTGCCGAAATTCTTAGGCCCAGAATCCAATTTTGACGACATTGGGTCAGAATACCTACCAAAGACCTAAACAATAATAAATTCAGCGCTACGAGAGTGCTACGGATTTCGTAGCGGGCTACGCGCAGGGCCTACGAGATGTTGGCAGTGTCGTACTGACCCGCTACGCCGTAGGACGCGCGCGCTGTCTCTAAGCCTTCTCTGTGACTCCCTTCCCCCTTTTCTCTCGGCATTTTCATCTGTGAATGTAATATTCGCCTTCTCTATCGACGCGTTCGAAATTCGAAAAGACTGTCTGTGTGCGTTTCGAAAAAGGAATTTAGAAAAAAAAAGAAATAATTTTGCAAGTGTTTATTGCTTCTTTTTTGTTTTTAATTTCTGACTTTACGTAAGCGTTCTATTTTTGAATAGCGAAACGTTTCTGTTCCTTTTTTTTCGGGTTGATTTTTATGGCATTTGCGCGCCCAAAAGTGCCGAGTACCAGTTTATTACGTAATAACAGGTTTGTATGTTCAGAGTACAATACGGAAATGTGACGATATTTTCCGATAATGTTATTTTTGTATCCTTGTTGTTCTGTTCGTACGAAGGGATTTATTCTGGGTCCTGCCTTTGTCATTTTATCGACACGGCTGCCTACAGTCGAGCCGTATTACGTATTGCCCAAATACACTCGCGTTCCGCCGAAGCGTCTATTTTGAGGGAAATTTCTACTTGGATACTATTTCTTTATAGGTACTGTAACGATTCCTTTTATAGAAGCTGGCTGGCAGAGACTTTTATTATTATTTTAAATATTTTGAAGGGAATCGTTACGTTTTGTTTGAGATGTCATTCTATCCCCAGCTAGGCTAGGGAATCGATGAAAAAGATTACAATAAATAAAAAAATATTTTCCCTTAATCTGGGTTTTAATAACGTAGAGCGTTACATATTGGTGGAGGCGCCGGGTATAAATAAAATAGCGTATTACAGTACCTATAATGAGAGCCTCCAAAATATGGTACTATATTACTTGTTATAATGTCCATTCATTGAGTTTTGTTTCATACAAGAACATATTGAAAAAAGGATATTAAAAAATATATCCATATTTAACGGGTCTAATCACGATTGTAGAAATATATATATTCATATATAAATTTAAACTGAAGGATTTTAGTTTAGTATTACGGGCAGTTTTTTTATGCGTAAACAAAAACAACACGGTCGTAAAACAAATGTGTTGTTTTTGAAACAGGATAAAGTAAACAAATGTACAGCGTACAGATTAGTAGACATTACGGGTCCGTATCTAAACGACTGGATTCTCAAAACGACCACACATAACATAACATAAACTCACGCCTGTATCCCAGAGGGGTAGGCAGAGACCAGGGACTGCCACTTGCTACGATCACTTTCGCTTCCTCAACATTCATTAGTCGTTGCATGCACGCACGCCAGGTTCGGGTACTTTTTATCTTGCCCTTTGTTTATACATCCTCTATTTGGTCGAAGTATGTCCGTCTGGGTCGTCCCTTACCGGCCCTTCCATCCACATTCGCACGACCACATCTGCAAAAAGCCTATATCTCTATAAACCTACATAAATGACAGTACATAAATAAAAGTAAATAACTAAAATAAATAAATAACAACAATAATACGTACATACATATTGAAGATAATTACTAAACACGATTACTTATATACCAATAAGCAATAAAATAAATAACTGGTGACCGGTTACGGCCTATTCTACAGATCAGGGAAGTGGTTAAAAACTTTCTTTTTGAAAATCTCCAGGGTTGAAGACTGACGAATGTCCAGAGGCAGGCTGTTCCATTCAATTCAATTCAATTCAATTCAAATATTTTTATTCATTGTAAAAACAGAATGTTTACTTAATGAACGTCAAAGTAGTTAGTTTCACAATTAATGGATTATGTCGAGAAGAAGCTAACAAAGAAACTCCACATTTATTCTTTTCAAAACACGTTTTAACTTAATTAACAGAGTTTTCAACTTAAAATATTAGTCATGAATGTGTTGAACACTAGTCACAATCGTCCTTTAAATAATATTAATCTACTGTTTAATGCCAAACATCTTTGTCTTCTAAATAATCCTTGATGTTATAGTAAGCCTTTTTGCACAAAATGTGCTTAACATATTTTTTAAATCGCGTTGGAGGTAATTCATACATTGATATTCATCAAAATCCGTACTTTTGTTTTTTAGCGTGCCTGCACGAACGATGTTTTCCTTCACCGTTACAGAGTGGTATTGCTACTATAACTTCACAAATGAACATAACTTAGAAGACAAAGTCATAGGTACATGCCCTCACTGGGAATCGAACCTGGGTCTCTCGCATTCGAGTCCAATGTTCCACCCACGAGGATACCACCGCTGTTTGTTTTATAAGTTACGTACATTTGTGAAGTTATAGTAGCAATACCACTCGCTAACTGTGAAGGAAAACATCGTGAGGAAACCTGAGTATTAGCTATTGACATGCCTCAGGGCTTGAAATCGCCAATCCGCGGTGGGCACGCGTGCTGGTTAACCCCATACTCTCTCCCTGAGAGAAGGCCTGTGCCCTACAGTGGGCTGCTGCATGCAGCATCATGAAGTATCAAAACGTATTTTTACGTTTAATTTTATTATAAAGAACACACATAAGTGCCGGGTATTTATTTTTATTGCGCTAACCTATGAAGGCAGTAAAAGTGAAGTGCCTCCTAGTACAAGGGAAAAATCTAGCCAAAAGCACAGAGGAAAAGCGATGTTAGGCTAGCCTGAATATACGATTTGCGGCTGGTTTTGTCTGCCAGTCAATATTCAGTCTTATTTATTACAAAAGTCAGTGTGTCTTTTGGAAAGTTTTATTTGTAATAAATAAAACTTTCCAAAACAGACACTTATAAATTTAGCTTTCGAAAAAACATATATTGCATACATACATTACATAAACTCACGTCTGCATCCCGGAGGGATAGGTAGAGACCAGGGTCTGCCACTTGTCACGATCCTGACAGATCTCTTTTGCATCATCAATATTCAGTATAGTATTTTCTAAGGTTAACACGAGCACTAGACGTAATGAAAACTGAATTTGAATATCAGTCTACCGAGACCACGGCACTTGCAAAAGTAGCGTAACTGCAAAATAGCGGAGAATTGCAAAATAAAAAAATAAAGCAGTAAGTATTCGTGAAAATTAAGTTTTTACAATATTCAGTAGTTAGTTGTTACTAGTAGATAAATACCAGATGGATGGATTGGTAGATTTCTATCAATCTATCTGTAAATAGCTAGAGACAACTTTATAGTAAGAATAAGAAGAATAAGATTAAACTTTATTTGACAACATTACAAAGAATTACATACAGTAGTTACATAATCAAGTTAATATCCTTACAAAGAATTACAAACAATAGGTGCATAATTAATTTAGTAAACCATAGAGCACATTTGGCAAAATACCCGTACCTAAGTACACAACAAAGGAAATCACACAGCTATTCCGATAATATAAAATGTCTGTTAATGTAATTTCTCTGTACAATAAAGAATATTTTGTCTATCTGTCTATGTTTTTTTTTATATTTATACACAGATGGCGCTACAAGCCGCCTGTTATGTTTTATATACGACATTATTTTTATGAAATGAAAAAGGAGGAGTAGGTTCGCAATTCGTTGGGATATATATTTTTATGCATGTTGATAGCCTGAGTACTCGAAGACGCGAGGACCGATTTGGAATATTCTTTTTTCGTTTGAAAGGGTTTCTTCTCTCAGGTAGTTTTCAGTCAGTTCTTATTTTTATTATTACTTCTAAGACTGAAGATAAATAGGTTAAAAAATGTTCTATGCTCGTTTAAAATTCTAAGGGTAGCACTAACCAAAAAAAGGACACCTGAAACATGCCATTAAAACAAATAAGGAAAATATCTACACAGATCATTCGATCACGCGATGATTCATCTTCTCTGAAAGATTTTGAATGATTTTCCTTTTGCCTTTCGTTTGATTGTTTTTTCAAGTAATCGAGTCGAATTCAAGACAAGATAGCCGAATTGACTGCCAGCTGCGAAAATAAAGACGAAGAATCAAAATTAATTATTTGAAAATAGAAGTGATAGGGTAAGTGCTTCCAAGATATTTTTAAACATGGACTATTCTTACCGCGAAAGATTTTTTTATCTCCTAGAAATGGTTTTTCCTGACAGCCAAATGTAAATATATAAGACTGTAATGCAATCTTTATCAGGAATTGAGCTCTTCAAAATAAACTATTGTGTTGCTCTGAAAACAAAGAGTTTTATTTAATAACACACATAACCTAGTAAATACACTGTTTAACTTAAATCACACTATCTTACCTGAAAACAAAGAAACGACATTAAAAGTTTATTATTTGTCAATTCCTTTTTAATTAGAATTTAGATAACCACAAAAAGCCACATCATTGTGTATGTAGCTACTCCTTTCAGCTGTCAAAACATTAGCTGCTTCATCAGCGGTGATAGCCGCCATTACTGACAGCGCCATCTACAGAATATCGTCGGTAAACAATTACCGACGCAACATACTACTAAAGTTACAGAAATAAAGTTTCTTTACATCTCCCCTCACAAAGAAGAAAATTTTCATATAAATTTTCGTTTAAATAAAACTAAACATAATTCTTATGTAAATAAAACTAAATCTAAATTGTCTCTTTATTAGGTATTGGTATGAGTTTACTTATATGAAAGAGATTTGACTCTAACTTTTTATGACCAGTATCAATTCTATATACTGAATTTGATATCTTTTCAATAATCTGAAATGGACCAATCCTCAACTCATCCAACTTACTTCTATTTAGTTTATTGCCATTCTCTACATATACTATATCTCCTGTATTAAAAACATGTATAGATCTATTTTTATCAAATATTTGTTTATTATAATTATGTGATTTTATTGAGTTTTCAAATGCTACTTTTCTATCTCTAATCCATTCAGCCTCTGATATATCTTTTTTTAGTTCATTCGGCAATAAGGAAATATCTGTACCATCTAATAAATATTTAGGTGCAAAACCGGTAACTGTGTGTTCTGTACTATTATACTTTTCTACACAGCTATGAGCAATGGTGGTCCATGCTGTTTTATTATTAGTTTCATTTATTTTACACCTAATTTTGTTTACAAGCGTTTGGTTCAGTCTTTCATTCAAGCCGTTTGAAAACGGGGCATTTACAGCAGTAAAGATCATTGTTATTGACTTTTCTTTTAAAAAACTTTTGAATTCCTTTGAGTTAATACCCGGATATTGATCAGTCAAAAGCATTTCAATTTTACTTGAGTCTGTTACATTATTGATCAGTTTAACAAAATCATGAGCACTTTGGGTTTTTGAAGTAACAATATAAGCGTATCGCGAAAAGTGGTCTACAAGAAGATGTAGGTATCTTTTCGTGGAGCGTGAGCCTCCAAAACCTCCTATTGTGTCTATGGAGACTATTTGGAAAGGTTTTGTGGCAGGTCCTAAATGTGACATCAAACCATATTTTTCCTGCCCTCTCGTTTTATTCTTTATGCACGTCTCACAACATTTACAATGTCTTTTAATATTCGTAGTTAAATTTCTTGCTGTATATAGCTTACTAATTTTGTTTTGCATTTGTTTCACACCTAAATGAAACATGTTTTCATGTACATCTTTAATGAGTTTTTTACTGAAATCTTCTGTCAAAATGATTTTCTCTCGTTTTTTATCCTTTTTATAGAAGATATTGTGTTTTGATATTAATTTTTGTATATTGTTTTGTATGTCTTCATTGTTTTCTTGATCTGTAACAATATCATTTAATTTTATGACGTTTACAATTTTTAACTGTTCGTCTGAATCTTCGTTAGCATCCAATACTGGGTTTCTACTTAAACAATCCGCTTCTATGTTTTCTTTTCCTGGAGCGTATTTAATTTTAAATTCATACTGCGATAGATAATATGTTAAGTCTCCTAATTCGTCATCTGTTCTTGATCTTATATTTAAATTTTCCAGTGGCTTATGATCTGAATATACTGTAAACGATTTCCCTATTAGCCAAAATTGCCAGTATTTTATTGCCTCTTTAATAGCTAGACATTCTAAGTAAATTGCTTTTTTTCTCTTTTGTGATTCGTTTAATTTTTTTGAGAAGTATGCCACTGGCTTATCTTTTCCATTTGGTTGTGTTTGTTTTAAGATTGCCCCAATACCCTCCAAGGAAGCATCCGTTTGTATAATTATTGGTAAATTCTGATCAAATATTTCTAAGATTGGCTGTGAACACAATAAGTCTTTTATAGCTTGAAATGATTTTTGACAGTCTGTAGACCAAATAAATTTCTGATTTTTTCTAAGTAAATTATGAAGAGGTTCTAATAAGACAGTACTTTTTGGTATATATTCATGATAGAAATTAATTTTTCCCAAAAATTGTCTAACATTTTTTTGTGTTTTCGGTGTTGGGAATTTTTTTATTGAAATTAAATTATCTCTAACTGGTCGTACTGTATTATTATGTATGATATGACCAAGATACTTCACTGAATCTGAAGCAAATGTACATTTTGTGAATTTTAGTCTAAAACCCTCCCTTTTTATGGCCTCCAGCAGTTGTGTTAAATGACTAATGTGTTCTGAAAAAGTCCTTGAGAATATCAAAATATCATCTATGTAATTGACTGCAAATTCAGTTAGTTTGTACTTCCTTAAAATGTTACTAAGTATCCTTTGAAAAATAGCCGGTGACGTTTTTAAACCAAATGGTAAACATGTCCATTGGTAGTGACCTTCTTGTGTTACAAAGGCAGTTTTCTTTCTATCGTCGATTCTTAGCGGTATAGACCAGAATGCCGAATTTATGTCCAGTGTCGTGAAATATTTTGTGTTTCTTGTCTTGATCACAAGGTCGTCGATCAGTGGGAACGGCTGAGCTTGAGGCACTACTATTTTATTTAGGTCTCTGAAATCTATGCATAATCGTGATCGTCTGTTTTCTTCTTTCTTGAACGCCAAAGTCACTGGTGCTGCAAATGGACTGTAAGATTCCTCTATAAGATTTCTGTCAAGTAACTCAGCTATTTGCGTTTCTATTTCCTTCTTGTCTTCAACTGAACACTTATAAGGTCTTTTACTACAATATTTGTCCATAAGTAGATCAATACGTGCTTCATATTCTTTGACCGTGCCTATATCATATTTGTCTTTTGCAAATATTGTTTTGTAAGTATCTATCAGTCTATGTATTTCTGACTTTTGTTGAGTATTTAAGTTACCCATTTTTATTTTGAAATCTTCCTCTTTTATATGTTCATTAAAGTTTATTGAACCTTGGTTCATTTCTATTTCTACTTCCTTAGAAGTATTGTTTTTATTGTTATCCTCGTTTATGGGATCTTTTTCTTCTTTTATTTCTTCTCTTTTTTGGGTAATCTCCAATTTTTCATTTTGAACCAGTCTGAATTGTTTTATCATATCCAGCCCAATTAAGAAATCGTATTTGAATTCTTCTCCATCAATTACATGTACATCAGCGTTTCCTTCGATGTCCAAAATCTTTACTTTTATTGTTGTCAAACCAGTAGTCTTTTTTACACCATTAATTGTGATTAGGTTATCACTTCTTGAGTTGTTTTTTCTTTCTTCTTTTAACCTTATTAATTTTGAATTTATTATAGATACATTTGATCCAGAATCATATATTCCATATGTTTCTAATTGTGCATTTAATAATATTTTTACTTTAATTAATGGTGTAATTATTCGTTTTTTTGGTCATCCTCATTGAGTTCTACATCTATGACTGAGTTGTTTATGGCTTTGTAATTGTTTCTCTTATAATTTTTATCTTCAGTCTTTTTGTACCAACACTTTTCTTCAGGATGGAACCGGGAGCCTTTATTTAAACTTTCACATGTTTTACATGGTTTTGTTTTGTCTGTCTTTCCTTTATACTCGTAAGCACTCTTTTTATTCTTGGTAAAATTATTTTTGTTCACTACATGTTCGTATTTTCCAATTTCATTATAGAGGTTTGATGTTGTCTTTATATCTTCTTTATCAATTTTCTCCATTACATAATCTGGTAACCCTATTACAATAAGATTTATCATTGTTTGGGTGTCAATATGTTTGTTGACCTCTAGTAATAATCTTTCCTTTTTTGTGGCGTATTCTAGTAATGATCCAGCTTGAAATCTGTATGTAAAAGCATATTTGATTTGGGACCAACCTTTATTGCCATATGTTTCACAAAAATTGGCTTTCCATGCTGTCCATTCCGAGTTCACCGTCATTTTTATTAACATGCTAGTATACCAATCTAGGCATTGTTTTTCTAGTAGATGTTTTAAAATGCCTATTTTATCTTGATCCTGTATAATCTCGAACCTTTCACATTCACTCTCAAAGTCATTAATCCATTGGTTAGCACATGACGTTTTATTTGAAAATTTTTCGAGCATAAATTTTTCAGCTGTTTTTCCTATATTTTTTTTCTCCGGTGCCTTGTTATTAGTGCTGTTAACTGAAAGCATAGTGTTTTCCGTAATCTCTTCTAAATACTGGTCACCAAACTGTACGTTTTCACCTTCATCTAGGTATATTTCCCTCAAATCTGTAGTAAGCGGGATCCATACGGAGCGTGTTTGGTGTCTTTTTTTAAGGGCATTTCTTATTTTCGTATACACACCTGAAGATGCTAAGGCTGTGTGCTTATTTATGAACTGCAGCTCATCTGGTACCTTAAAAATACATCCGTCGGGTGTCTCAATTGAGGTTATGCATATGTGATTTGTTTTTCCGTCCGTTGATCCCAATACCACAAATTTAAACCGTAATTTTTCCATTTCACTTTATTTTAACCAGTAATGTCGTTTTATAAGACTGTAATGCAATCTTTATCAGGAATTGAGCTCTTCAAAATAAACTATTGTGTTGCTCTGAAAACAAAGAGTTTTATTTAATAACACACATAACCTAGTAAATACACTGTTTAACTTAAATCACACTATCTTACCTGAAAACAAAGAAACGACATTAAAAGTTTATTATTTGTCAATTCCTTTTTAATTAGAATTTAGATAACCACAAAAAGCCACATCATTGTGTATGTAGCTACTCCTTTCAGCTGTCAAAACATTAGCTGCTTCATCAGCGGTGATAGCCGCCATTACTGACAGCGCCATCTACAGAATATCGTCGGTAAACAATTACCGACGCAACATACTACTAAAGTTAAAGAAATAAAGTTTCTTTACAAATATTTGTCCCTTTTTATCCCACGACAACTTCTAAATGCTTGAATCGATGTAGAAGTGATTGATTATTTGAAAAATTCTTTATTGCACTAAAAATCCATTTTGTACAAAGGTGAGCTTAATACTAGGCAGTTTCCTTCCAGCTAACCTAAGGAAGTGTATAGGGATCACAAATTTTGTCTTTTGTTTTTGTTTTTGTGATGAAAAATAAAATGAAAATGAACATATTAACTAATTGTAAAGGAAAACATAATGGGGAAACCTGAGTATCGGAGGTGTTCACATGCCTCAGCACTTAAATTTCTCAATTCGCGGTGGGCACGCGTGGTAATTAAGCCTATACTCTCTCTCTCTCTCTCTCTCTGAGAGAAGCCCTGTGCCCTACAGTGGGACGTATTAAGGCTGCTTGTGTTATACCTCTTCACAGTCACGCTAATCTTTATTAATAGATACCTACAGCAATTGATAGGTAAGATCAATATTAATTACCAAGCATTTTCTATACTTTAGCTAGTATACAGGGCGTCCCAAAGTTATGGGACATGAAGGGAAAGTACCTAAAATATTGTAGATAGGGTATTTTGCTGAAAGAAGACTTTATGTTAATTTTAAAAGTTAGTAATTCTGCATTCAAAGTTTTTCTAAAAATTACCTGCTTCGTCTGGGAATCGAATCGAATCAAATGTAAAAAAATCACCCCTACCTTTATGATGCCAATCGAAAGAATGGCCAAACTCATAACTCTTCTTAAGATTTTCTAAATGAATGTTTTCCTACTTGGATTGGTACGATTGGACCGATTAGATGGCCGGCCAGATCCCCGGTGTAAGATGGTGTAAGACCATTAGGTTTCATCTTTTGGGGATACGTGAAAAATATGCTATACAAAAAGCGATACGAGAACGTGGGCGAGTTACAAACAGAATTGTGCCATATCATATCGAGTATTCACCATAAAAAGATTAGAAAATCAACAAAAAGGTAGCGGACTCATTAAAAAATTGGCGATTTGCGTAAGACAAGAGGGATCATTTTGAGCATTTAATTAATTAATTTACAAAAAAAATACCCACTTAATTGTCTGCGGCAGTTTCATCTATGTTTTTAATTTGATTAAAATGATTAATTTCACACTGTTTCTTTCTTTTAAAATACTATGTTACTTAAGAAGAGTTGTTAGTTTTTGGCCATTCTTTCGATTGGCATCATAAAAATACTGGTTTTTTTTTACATTTAAGTCGGTTCGATTCCCAGAAGAGGCAAGTTATTTTTAAAAAATGTTCGAATGCAGAATTACTAACTTTTAAAAATAACATAAAGTCTTCTTTCAGCAAAATACCCTATCTACGATATTTAAGGTAATTTCCCTTCACGGCCCCTAATTTTGAGACGCCCTGTATATAGCATCCAATATTCAATTACAAGGAAAATCTGCAACGCATCAGGATGTAATCAGAGCATTTCTCGGAAACAAACGATACAGAACAAGAGGAAATTATTGGAAACTGCTACGTGGTAACAACATTGCTTTCCTGCGTAGAATTAATGCTTTTCCTCTGTATAGGAATATACTATACTGGGTGTATAAATGTAATACAATATACCAGTGTAACGAAAGTAAAAGTGAATTACATTTATTGCCAAAAACACACATAAATGGAATACATTATATTAGCTCGGGGCTGCAAATGATGTAAATTGCTTCTGTATTGTACGTAATACAGAGAAATTTGTAAAGAGGCTCGAAATTTCACTGATGCCTGCACTGCACTTGCTCATTAGCTCAGTTGGGAGAGCGCTGGCACGGTTAGCCAGAGGTCGCGGGTTCAAGCCCCGGCATGGGTGGAATTTTCAGCCTCTGAATGGGGTTTCAAAATTGTCCTCAGCACGGGTTAGTGCAACAAAAAGAATATACATAATAAATTGTAAATTTTTTAGGGTTCTGTACCCGAAGGGGGCCAAACGGTACCCTGTTACTCTGCCTCCACTGTCAGTCTGTCTGTCCGACTTGATAAGAGACCTCTATCTTTAGAACCGTAACAGGTAGCCGGTTGAAATGTTCACAGAATATGTATTATTACTGCGAATTACCCAAGAAATAATAAAATTTGGCCATAATAACCAAATAGGGGATGTATTAGCAAAGGGCAAGATAAAAAGTACCCGAGACCGGCGTGCGTGCAACGACTAATGAATATTGAGGAAGCGAAAGTGATCTGTCAGGATCGTAGCAAGTGGCAGTCCCTGGTCTCTGCCTACCCCTCTGGGATACAGGCGTGAGTATGTGATAGGTTACGTTATGTTTTAATAAAATTTATTAATTAAGAAAAAATAAGGGGGTCTCCCTCCATACAACAAACGGGTTTTTCGCGTTGTTCTGTTTATATTCTATCGTAAAATGGTAATACATACAAGCATCAAACTTGGCGCGATTGAGGGACTTATTATATATTCTAATGACAAATAATAAAAACGGCCAAGCGCGAGCACGGAACCCTCAGTGCGCAAGTCCGACTCACACTTGACCGGTTTCCTATAAATAGGTCTCTCCCTCTCAACATGCGAACAACTTTTTATACGATAGCAACTCCTAAGTATAAAAAAAACACTTTTATATAAGTATATAATATATTAAGCATGACTGAAATACCGTTTAAAGAATGTATTTAATAAAAAAAAAACTTTGGCTAGGCACTAGGCTACCACCCTACCGCCTTATTCTTATTATTACATAATGAGGATTATTAAAACACGAGCCAGATTTTAAAAAACGAGCCTTGGCGAGTTTTTTAATAGCATTGGCGAGTGTTTTAATACCAAGTTATGTGCAGTCTCATGCACTACTTTATCTACACTCATAATGAAATTTTTGAAACAAAATGGCGCAATTTCGACAAAAGTATCTTGACATTCAATCGTCTGCACTCAGTTTTGCGCGCGCAATTTTAGGTATTTTTAGTTGCACTTTTGGTACCACGAAAATGAAATTAGGTTTTTTATAGAGTCAACTTTTGACATTAAAAAAAAAACTTAAGTTTTGTTCCATGATCACAGCAACACTTTAAAAAAAATAACTGTAACATAAAGTGAAAAATCTGACCTTTAATGTAACTTTATATTACACTTTTTTTTTATTTTCTTTAAAGTTATGTATTGTTTAAAGCCTGTCAATATGTGTTTACCTTTGAATTCTTAATTTGAAGATTATGATATGAGTATAGATAATAGTAGTTTATGCAACTGTCATATAATGAAGGGTATTAAAACACGAGTGTGAGTTTATGAAACGAGCGCAGCGAGTTTCATAATAGTAACGAGTGTTTTAATACCCGTGTTATATGCAGTTGCATACACTATTTTATCTTCACTAATGCAATTAAAAATTAAATTCACGCGTACGTGTATAATCAAATCACAGTGATTTTGCCGCCATTAAAATTTAACCAATGAGAGCGCAGCTGCGCGCTTCAATAAAACGCGACCAACCTGATTGGCCCTGCAATCAAGTTGGTCGCGTTTTATTGATGTTATAATGAGATTTTACGATATCGATGTGAATATTATACCATCATGTGAAATTGCTTAAATTGAGTGTTTTGTTGTCTGCGCTATAACAGTAGTAATTATAAGTCAACTATTGAAAACATAAGTAGAATGTTACAACATTAGTGTAGATAAAACTCTTTATTACACACCACACACAATAATTACATAGGTATGTACATACATAACTAGTTTTCTAGTCATCGAATTGTTCCATACATACATACATAATTGTATGTAAATTGTAGAACTATAGTTTTCTAGTCATCGAATTGTTCCATACATACATACATAATTGTATGTAAATTGTAGAACTATCGTTTTCTAGTCATCGAATTGTTCCATACATACATACATGATTGTATGTAAATTGTAGAACTATAGTTTTCTAGTCATCGAATTATTACATTATTAGTCTTCCAATCGGCGAATTATTTGCCCTGCATTCTTTTTTAATTCTATTCCTATCCCATTACAATTTAAGTGACCTGTCAGAATTTTTATGATAAAATGGGACAGCCTCCTGAAATTGTAAGTTTTAACGGTCTAGGAATAGAATAGCTCTAGATTTTTCTTCTTTTTAACTAACTTTGAAAGCAAAGGAGGGTAATGTTTTTCTCGCGTATGTACATAAATAAGGTCCCGGCAAAAGGTATAGCAGCCCAAATGTACGTACCTCATTTATGTACATACGCTGAAAAAAATACGACTCGTGGAACGGAGTATACCTGGCACTTATTTTTAACATTCCTCTTATAAAGGCGAGGAACATTGTGTGCAAGCTTTTAGCTTCCACAAGAAAAACATAAAATCACACGTAAAGTGCATTTTATCTTTGCACTTCACGTACGACGAGCTCTAAAATAAACACACACCCATCACTAATTTCTTTGAAAAAAAGTCCATTGAACGAAAGTTTCAGCAGAATTTTGTGAAGTGGAGAAAAATGAGTTTAATTTTAATATAACAACAAAAAGATGTTTTTTTATACGTATAAATTTAGTGAAGATTAAAAATTATTTTATTGGCACAGATTTTAAGGTATTTAACATTATTAAATTTTATAAAGTTACGTTCTGTAGAGTATCATGGGCATTCTTCCGGTGATTCTAGTATAATTAATTTTCCAGCATTACTATGTAAAGCTACTATAGTTTGCGGTTAGATTTTTTTTTATTTCACTCACCCGCGCCCACAAGAGTCATAAAAAAACCGGCCAAGTGCGAGTCGGACTCGCGCACGAAGGGTTCCGTAGATTATCTATACAACATTAGACAAAGATCGAGACAAAATAGATTAGGTACATTGAGAACAGCGCCATCTATAGAAACCAATAAGAAGCGTTTAACATTGACATTTAACGACATAAGATCGGCGCTGTGAAGGTTACATAGACGGCCGCTAGATGGCGAGCGCTGTCTTTTGACAACTTGCTGTGTGGGAGCCCTCCTTAAATATTTAATTTATTCTGTTTTTTGTATTTTGTTGTTATAGAGGCATCAGAAATACATCATCTGTGAAAATTTCAACTGTCTAGCTATCACGGTTCATGAGATACAGCCCGGTATGGTAACAGACAGACAGACAGACAGAAGGACAGTGGAGTCTTATTAATAGGCTCCCTTAACCCTTCATTAAGCTTTTATCTATCGGTGAGGAATGTGTAGGAGTTAACAAACTGTATTAAGCTAACTCATTTTCTTTATTTGAGTAATTTTTGTTAATTCTGATTTTCCTCCTTTATAAAATAAAACCCTTTGTGTACGGAACCCTTGTAAAACATACCTACGCGTCGAATTGAGAACATCCTCCTTTTTTGAAGTCTGGAAAAGAGGTAACACTCTAAGGAGTTTTATCGGCATTCTATCGACGATTCTAGTACAATTCAATTCATGCAACTCAGCAATGTATGAAAATCTAATAAAGCTTGAGGTACGATTTTTTATTTAATTCTCATGCGCCCGCACAAGGCTGCGGGTAAAAACCCGTAAGTGCTTCCAGTCCCTAAAGTGTTTCCACAAAAAGCAAATAAACCCCAATGATCATTCATCTTTATCGGACAAATTTGGGAAGTTATGACTGTGATGGACATTCGAATTAGGCTCGTCCACTAGGGACCGATTTTAGGACCCTTGCCTTGGTCGAGAGTGATTGCATGTGACAGTTTTGATCGGAGACGGCTGACCTTTATTCTATCTGTGTATAGAGTCGATTTTTTTATGTAGATATAGCTAAATGTATTATTTGTAATTGATTTATAGCAGCGGTGGTAGCGCGGTTGCTAGAACACTTGCGTCACGTTGAAAGCCACGCCGTTTGTACCCCGGGCATGTATCAATGACTTTTTTTTTTACTTCTAAGTTACGTATATTTGTGAATTAGTAGTAGCAATATCACTCGCTAACTGTGAAGGAAATTTAGTGAAGAAACCTGATTATCTGCGGTGTGCGTGTGCCTCTGCGCTAGAAATTGCCAAGCTGCGGTGGGCACGCGTGGTGATTAAGCCCGTACTATTTACTGCCTGTGCTATATATGGTCGATGGTTTTCCTAAAACTCAATAAATAAATAAATAAATAAATATCATCATCATCAGCCCCTTGATGTCCACTGCAGGACACAGGCCTCCCTCATGGTTTTCATAACCATTTCCATCCTCCATTTCCTCCCGTGGATGTCGTAGAAGGCGACTAAGGAAATAAATTACCAGGAAACCCCTCATGGTTAGAGGGAGGCCTATGTCCTGCATTGGTCGTCAAATGGCTGATGATGATAATGATGATTGTAAGACATGCCTTTCGATCATGCGCTATTTGTCAGCATTCACCTATATAAGTAACTGCAAAGTCCTAAATATGAACTAAATAGTGCGATATAAATTATACTGTCGGTCGAGAAATGTTGGCATCGCGAGTAAAACTGTAAGTATAGTTTTTGTGTGTGTGTGTGTGTGTGTGTGTGTGTGTGTCTGTGGAGCGTGCGTGCGTGCGTGCGTGCGTGCGTGCGTGCGTGCGTGCGTGCGTGCCTGCGTGCGTGCGAGCGTGCGTGCGTGCGTGCGCGCTTGCGTGCGTGCGTGCGTGTGTGTGTGTGAGTAAGTGTGTGTACGTTGTGCGTAGATAAAGCGCCATTAATTCTAATAGAGAATGAAAAGACGTATAACACATTTTGTAATATAAAACGGCTGGTGCATCACAAACTTTACTTAACACGCAGCCAGGTGCCTAGATTTACCAGTGTCAGTATACCAGTGGATTAAAGTCAGGCTTTATAACACTGGAAATTTCATCGACAGAGTGTGGGTGGCCGACCAAACCTGGATTGACGTGGATGTCGGCTTAATTTTATTTGGCGATTGTGCTACGTAAGCTGAGGCAGCGCTTTTGTTGATTCACATTTCATAGTTAATTCAATTTCAATATTATTGCAGTTTTTGGCATTTTTATTTTGTATTTCAACACAAATCGTCGCTAGGGAGGACTATGACAGCGGGCTTCAATTTTATTATTAATAAAGATAGAGAATATTACATACCTATACCACCTATACCACAGAGGATACTTACATCGTTATTTTTGGGGGGTTTAAAAGGCATAGCAAAATTAACGTGCCTGACAATAGCTATCGAATACGTTAGTTTGTTTTTTTTAAAAAACGCAGTTCAAAAATATCTCGACTCAATTTATTAGAACCATAAGACAGATCGGTGTGTGCGCGCCACGGGTCCGCGGGTCATTGTTCTGATAGAAGGAGAGAAAATACTAGTTAATTACTGACGCATTTTTTAATTTTTTTAGTATTTCTGAATTAGAAACAAGATTTGTCAACTCGTTTTTTATTTAAATTGTAGCTATGTTTAAAAGTAATAGACTAAGGCCGACTTGCACCAGTTCTTAAATGTCACTTAAGTTGCCATTTAAAACGACTTTTGTATGAAGAATTTTAGTTAAATGCTGTTTAAGCCACATTTAAGAAAGTGTTATTTTGAGTATAACGTACAATGCCCATTCCAAAACGGCGTCCAATGGACATTGGCATTACAAATGATGTGGCTTTTTAACCCAGTTGTTACTAAAACTATTTTTTGTCTCGTATCTTCGTATTTTTTTATTATAGTTACCTTGATGTGTGTAGTAATCATGGAAAAATAGCAAAAAAAATTGGTGTTTCCTGGAAAGCTCGGAAAATGCGGATCGTTTTAACGATCAGTAGTAATAGGCGGCTAGGTTATTGTCCATACATTATCAGTTTACCGATTATATCCTATTTTAAATGAAAGAAACACATTTGTTACCAAAAAATGTCCTTTAATAAGTAAATGAAAAGTGTTAATAAACAAACCAAATAATTTATGAAGGAGTATGGTAAGTCACGAAACATGTTTTAGGGTGCAAATGGATTTTGCACTTTTGACAAGTAAAGTTTGTATTTTTTTTTACAAAGAGAACAACGACGCTGAAAATCATTGTATTCTATTAGATGATCAATTCTATGGTAGCGTGAAGTTTCCCTGTAATTTCTAGGAGTAGGACAAGGACCACGCTTCTCATTTTTTTATATGTTTCCAAGATACCCCTTGCGATAGTTCTCCGGAATGTGAGGTAATCGTACTCTCCTCCATTACTTTTGTAAAGTTGCCACGCATTGTGAGTGGCCATGTCCAATCAGTGACAAAATAATGGGAAGTTTGTACCATTTCTTGCCGCGAATAGACGTACGATAAAGACCAATGTTTTGGTCAGACCTATCAACTCCCCCCATGTTTTCATTATAGCTTTTTATCACTGCAGGCTGATCAATGTGTACATATTTTTTCTGCTGCTGCGAGAATCGTTTAGCTTTATGCAAGGGTTCAATGGTTTCTGAATTGGATGCCACCGTCAGTACCGTCACCACACTATTATCATTCCACTTGCAAACCAAGATATGCTCTGGTTGGCTAGACTGGTACTTGAAAGTACCTCTTTCTGTCTTCTTGAACTCTTTATTGGACGGCAATGGGCACTTTTTTGTACGGTCCTCACGAATTGTTCCAGTGGCTTTGAGTTCTCGGTTACTCAATTCGTGAAAAAGAGGAATAGAAGAAAAAATATTGTCAAAGAATAAGTGACAAGGCGCACCAGGGTAACGAAATTGTGAGTCATGATAAATGTAAATCTGTCCCTCGCCATGGCGTTATGTATAATACTAAATTCAGTGTTTGATGATTTCTCCCAATACACGTATCTTCGGGGAACTACGATATATCCACTGTAAAGAAAATATGGCAAGGAAACACTTAATTTCACTCGTTGTCACATTACCTGTCCTGTTCTTTTGAATCGCATAACAATTAGTATATTTCACCAATAATTCGATAACACTGTCATCAAACATACAGTCGAAGTAATACAAGGGCGTTTGAAAGTACCTTGGCCCATGGTTTTCTTGCCATTGTGGTCGCTCGCGTGGATTATGGCGATTTCTACAAGTATATTTTTGGTTTCTTGGTACGGTTGGATCCACAAAAGGAACGGTTGACGTGCTGCAAATAACTGGAGTCGAATAAGATGTAGATGGCTCAGGTTGACGGCCTTCCTCATTTATGGGATCTTCAGCGGTTCGACTTCTTTTTACCAAAGAAGATAAGGGTACACTGTCCTCGTCATCATCTGACGACATGTTTTCTGACTCTGCCGGAGCTGTTAGCTAAGAACCTACATAAAAAAAAGTCAACAACAACTCGGTATACGAGAAAAACGAAAATATTTATATAACATCTATATCAAACCTGGAAGATTGTTCAAAGTCACAAACTCCTCATCACCAGAATCTTCATCAGTGATGTCAGCATTCGCGTTATCCGGTGGCAAAACGGTTATATTTCTTTGAAATGGTGTATCATCATCAGATTTTTCCAATTCGTGAATGATATCATTGAGAGACAATTTTATAGTTTGCCTGTGTCTGAAAGTTTAAAATACATACTCAAATTACTACCGATCGTTTTAAAGATCATTAAATGTTTTAACATTTTTTTTTACAAACGATTGTAATAATAATAACGGTTTTGTTCTAGTTTGGTTAGACACTTGATAAATTTATAAAATACAAGAATAAAATAAACATCAATCACAAACAATTTCGTAAAAACTTACCGTTTTGAAGACATAATGAAAGATTCTTTCGCTTATACAAAATAAACCACAAAGGAACTTTGAAATTATGATCAGATAATAATCATTTATGCACTAAAACACTTTCAAATGATCACTGCCTCGATTGGTATAAAATAAGCTAAAGTTTTCCGTTCATTAATATTTTTTTATCGAGGATACTTTTAACACTTTTTGTTGATCTTTATAACGATCGGTCACTGTAAATGGGTTAAAGGGCTCAGTAAATATAATGTTAAAAGCATAATAAGTTAATAATTTTCACTGATTTCTCCTATTTGCGTGAATAAGTGCATGGACTTGCATGACTTTTATCCGAGATTTTTATATATTAAATACGTTTATTGCACATAAGTAAAATACACAATGGCAATGTGGCGGACTTAGTGCTAGAAGCATTTTCTACCAGTCAACAACAGGGTGGTGCAAGAAATTAACTGGAAATAACTTGGTACAACTTTTGAGGTAGTTGAGGTAGAAACTCGCAATTACTGACACGAATCGGAATAATTCCAACGACTTCGGGTGAACCAACGCCCCAAAAATACCTACTCTCGACACGCAAGCATATATACATTTTCCCCTCCAGCCACCTTCGACACCACAGTATCCAATCCTACCATTTCGTTTATCTCGGCAACATAATATGCAGCTTTCACCTAAATAGTGAACCTCGCTTGCCATCGAGACGCTTGGAAGCTACTAAGTGACTTACTGCGCTGGCTCAGCGACCTGAAGCGGGTCTTGGATTCCGATACAAGAAGTCGCCACTTGTCTCTGGCCTATTGGTCTCCTACCAGTCACCTGCCTGGAGCTCACGCAGCTCCTTCGCAACCTCATTCTTCCAGTGGTACCTAGGGAGGCCAATCGGCCTTTGCCCGCTTGGCAGTTCTATGTACGCCCTCTTCACTGCCCGATCCTCTTCTAACTTCAGTAAATGACCGAGCCATGCTGTCAAAACTTTCAAACACACCTCAAGATATTTTTTTCTAAACAAGCCTTTTGTTACATACAATAAGTAATATTTTCTCGTTCCTGTTCAGTCATAATTAACAAGTGTCACTCTACGAAGATGATTCCATGTTTGTGCACACCATACTTAGGAAATATCATTAATTCGAATCACGTAACCCCAAGTTATTAGTTAAGTTAAGCTAGAGACAGATTTAGGCAGAACTAATCGTTGGCGGCTATTTTGTGCGCTTGGCTGGTAAAAAGCTTTAGTTGGGATTTTTTTTCTAATATATTTTCCGTTGATTGGCATTTATTATAAGTAGCCTGTATCTTATGTCGGCCTAGCCCACAGGAAAGGCAAATCAACACGTGCAGAGTCGCCAAGCCGCGGGTTTCCACACGATGTTTTCCTTAAGCTGTCAGGATGGTACAGGTGCTGGGCAAGCCTACTCCATCTAAAACACAATGTTCCGGGCACTGCAGCGCCCGAGTGAGTGGTCCCTTCACCCATCTAGTGTTGGTTAAGGTGCCACTGGACGCTGCGTAAATCATCTCATTGATGTATCTCATCTCAAATCGTAGATACAAAGGCTAAAGTATCTTAAGTGCTCAGCCAAAATTTCATCCTATTAAGATCGGAGCGTCACCCACGCAAATTAAGATTTCTTTAAAATCTTTTTAACAGATCCAACATTTTTCTTTCATTCACTACGATTTGTCTAAAATGAAGTCAATATGAAATATAATACTGGTGACTACAGTTTAGTCACCCCGAAAATGCTGAGCGTTACATTTGAATTATAAAAATCCAATAAAAAAATATTTCTTACTTACCTATTTTAATTCTTTTTGCTTTAACTACAAGGGCGTGCTTTAACCACTCGTCTGCCGCGACACAGATGCCCAACTTAGTATAGACCACCTTTACGTTCCATTCCGCGTGGGCAGTTGAGGGGTATAAAGCAAGAAGCATTACCTTCCAAGAAACCTTTGCGAGCAAAAATAAATCTAGGAACAGGTTTGACGACCTCGTGGCGCAGCGGTAGTGGATCTGCATACCATGCGAGAGGTCCCGGGTTCGTATCCCGGCTGGGGACAAAAAACAACCCCGGGTCTTGGATGTTAACATGTTTGTGATGTCGTTGTTTCTGGTTCCCATGACACAGGGTATCCTACTGTGGGACCAGAAGTAATGTATGTGCCTGTATGTAAATGTTTATGTTTATGTTTCGTATTTAAAAAAAAATTCGTACGGTGATTTTTTTTTTTTAAATCATTGGCATTCTTTTTCGTAACCCAGACATAAAGAGTCAAGCAGCTCAATTCATATCTACACACCACAATCACTTATCCTAGTATCCCAGGTGACTTATCCTTATCCCAAACTAGGATACTTGCCTCGTGATATGGTAGCGACTACTACGACGTACTTAGAAAAACTGCGATTTCCCCCGTTTATCTGCATTTTACCGTTAGACATACTAATTTGCATGTCAAATGGGAACCGCCCACCGATCTCATTATTCGGAGTGACATTCCAATCACGAACAACATCCCTTGAATGGTAAAGGCTCTCTGAATGGATAAGTTGAAAGAGTTGATTCTAATGCACACGATGTTAGCCATAAAAATACGTTTAAAGAAACATTTCCGGCAAGGCAATCCGTCACAAAGTGCTACAGTTTGTTACTCACAATTAGTTAAATCAATAAGTAATCAATTTGATTAGAATGACGCCCCTGGATTTATACCATACACGACATGAACAACTCGCCAACATAAACATAACATAAACATACAGGCACATACTTATGAAGAGAACTATACAAACATTTTTCGGCGAGAACTGGTGCCCCTTTGAGCGTTAATTTGTTGGGAGCAAACCGCGTTTTCACAATCTTAGTACCTATTTTAGCCGCTAACGGCCAGTTTCTGAATTGAGAATTTCGCTGAGTAAACAGTTAACTGTAGTGCTGTCTCTTCGAATTTCTCAGAAAAGGGCGTGACCGAACGTTACTTAAGTATTTACTTAGTGAAATTCTCAGCTCAGAAACTGGCCATACATACACGTATCGTGAGTACCGGCACAGGTACCGGCGATCTTAGTCCGCTCTGATGAATGCGGCCAATTTTTGTACTATTAGTCGTCGAAATGTAAGAAGCCCGTTGTGACAGCTACACAAAAATGCATTTTACTTTGGATTTACTCGATCAAACACATAAAAAGACACTCTCTGGCATATTATATACGCTCGAAAAAAAAAAAAAAAACAGATTGTGCAGCCCGAATAGTTACTCATACCTAGTTTACATTTTTAATGTTTTTGATCTCAAACTAGGTTAGATTCTATGGTTTTTGTAGCTGTCAAAACGGGCTTCTTATATTTTGACGACTTTAAGATGCACATGCTACAAGCCACGTGAATGTCCGAGAAGCATTTTAGTAGCTAAAATAGATCACTCGGTCCTAGCGTACTAATATCGTGAAAACGGAGCTTAATTCTGGGGTTATTTTAATTAAATGTTGTGTTTAGCGCGCTTTTATTGTTGACTAGCTGTGCCCGCGACTCCGTTCGCGTACATTTCGATTTTTACGAAGCATTTGTATGGGGGCCACGTCTTATCATAACTGGAGCTAGAATTTAAATAGCCTATCCTGTGTCCCAGATGTCTATATGTTTTTATACCAAATTTCATCAAATTCGGATAATTGGTTTAAGAGTTATGGAGGAACATACATACATACACACATACAGAAAAAAATTCTAAAAATCGTGAAATTAGTTTCAGTATCATATATTGAGCCTATAAACACAATATCTCTGAAAACAAACTAACTTACTCCATGACCGACCCTTACAGATTTATTATTAGTATAGATAGATTGCTGGGCGTCAACAGACAGGCTTACTAGCCTTGGGTAACTCAGGAGGCAGATATGAGAGGACACACATCTCCCTTGCCGTCAACTGTGTCTCAGTTATATCCCAGAGATGTCAACTATATCTGGCTCCCTCACTATACTCTCAACTCAGTACGGTAGACATCTAGCTCCTGCTACTTTATCCAGCTCACACACAGTGCGCGAGAGCGAGACCGAGATCGGCTGAAATTGGATGCGTTGGGCCGCATTTCTCGTCGCAGTAATAAACAAGAGACGAGAAATGGGTCACCAGACTCCTACAAATGTATTGAATTGGTGATCTTTTTGATCGCTATTGGTACGGATGGCTTGTTCGGCCAACATCGGGCATTTGGTCTCAGTACTTGTACTAAAAAGATGAACGGTAAAGACGATAATCATATATGCTTGTCACGCTTTAATTGGGTTCAGATATTTATTTCTCATAAAGAACTTACAGTTCACTTAATTAATGAGAAAACCTATAGAAAGTGTCAAAAGTTAATTAATAGATAATACATTTTGATTCTGGTTTGAACTCCTCTTATTGGAATAGACTGATAGTATAAAAAAGAGCGCGTCAGCTGGATAAAGTAGGAAACAGATAAACTAGACTCACTCACCACTTGTGTCTTACGGCTCTTGTAATCAAACACACTCACTCGATTGTATGTCGTATGAGCTAGGACACAAGTGGTGAGCCAGATATGATACAGATATAGTGTGTCCCGGTGAGCAAAGATATGGGATATAACAACTCCCTCTAAGGACACACTTTGCGCAAGTCTAAGGCTTACAGCCAACTAAAGGCATTATTAGAATAACGTATCAAGTGCGACAAAATATTAATTAGCCAACAGCATTTCTAATGACCATGCGTTGCTACCCAAAAATATAATGTATTTTCTTTCTTTCTTTCTTTGTCCTTACATCACATGTGCTCTTCTTTAATACCATACTTTTAGACACAAACCTGCTGCGGTATAGAAAATAGACAGCGCCATCTAGTGGGGATATAAAAGTAGTGTTTTTTTCAAAAATTCATCTGGGACATCTTTTATCAACTTTTTAATTACTAATTCACAAAAAAATACTATTTCACGGAAGTGTTTTTATTATTCTAAGCAATTGAACAATGAAAAATGTCGAAAATTTTTAAAAAGTCGAATAATACTTCATCGGGAGCCAGTTGATGCTCTAATAAATAAACCAAATACTACACGAAGTAATAGTGTACATGTAACTTATTTCTTTAGCAAATCAACAAACAGGCGGAAAATTATTTTGAAAATACTCTTAAAATACACTTAAACAGCCTATGCAACGTTTTATATACGACTAGGCGTTTGGCGCACGTTAACGTAATATAAGCAGCCTATATACGTCCCACTGTAGGGCACAGGCCTTCCCGCAGGGAGAGAGTATGGGCTTACTCAGCACGCGTGACCACCGTGGATTGGTGATGCGGTGTACGAGCAGAGGCGGGATTTTATGATGATTAGTGATGAGTTGATGACCCTTACTCTGCTGTACAGGGCTGATAAGGTTGCTTGACGATGACGGAAAGTCTGATTGGTGGCTTTAATGATATTGTACGAGTGCTCGCCGTGGCGGCTGATAGAGTACTGAATACATTTGTGTGAAAATCTTACTTATTATTACTTTTGTCTACCCTGTAATTACTCATAGTGTATCACTGTTGGTTATTCCAAATCAAGTAATAGGGGGGCTTTCAGCTGGCTATCACCCACTTGGCGTCGCAAGTACCGAATTAGCCAAAATTAAATTAAATATGTCGGAATAACAGATACGCTTGTGAAGTTAAAGCCGTATTTTGACGGTCTGAGTACGGTCGGACCGTGTGCGTAAAGTTTTAGTTTATTATGACGACGCATACTGTCCGAGCGAACTAAGACTGTCAAAACCGGGCTTTAAACAGCTTCACATTCGTATAACATAACACCCAGCATACTTTAAAAGTACACCGATTGTAGAGGATTCAAGCGACAGAGTCTCTTGCCCAGCTTCCCGGGCAACAGCGGCAGCGGGCGCGAGAGGGTACATAGTACAAGGTGGGGGCGGCGATGAAATAATATCCACAGTAAAATATTTGTATCCAATAGAGGGAAGTATATCCCGTTTATTGGAAAATACTAACATAAACAGTAGTAGACTTATTTAGAAGAAAGCGTGGCGTGAACTGAATTTGCTTCACGTGAACGTCATGAGCGCAGTTGCTTCAAACCCCCGCCCGTAAGGGCGCGGGGGTGTAAGGTTCTGCGCCGTCGACCAATAGGAACACAGCATCCTTTGGCCGGCCAGCGCAGACGCTTGGCTGCGCTCCATTTTCGATCTTATATGTTAACCTATAATAATAAGGGTTGCGATGTTCCCACGAAACATTGAGGCAGAGAAAGCTTGGCACAACTGGTTTGACCCGTGTCTTTAAAGAAATAAAACATGAAAGGCTGCTAAACGTTAGGCCTAATAAAAGTAACAAAGGTCAATGGACAACTTTTTGGACGTCCTGCCTCTATTGTGCATAGGGGCTGTAGTTTCTCTTTGCCCCATGCTGACTAATTCAACTTTTACCGATACCACTACAAGGAGCCATCCGCCCGCGCTCGTTAACACCGATCAAGACAAATACAGCCAGAAAAACAACACTTATACACATACATAAACTCACGCCTGTAACCCGGAGAGGTGGGCTGAGACCTGGGTTTGCCCTTGCACTTGCCACGGTCCTGACAAACCTCTTCCGCTTTATCGTCATTCATTAGTTTTGCATGTACGATTGCACGCTCCCCAAGACCAATTTTCCGGAAATTGATGGGGAAAACTTCGATGTGGCAAAAAAAATAAAAATTCTCGGCTATCCCATAATTTTAATGCCGCAGGTAGTAACATTAATTTATTTTTCATATTTTTAATATTTACAAAGATACAGTGCAACACGGTATTTGACACGATCGAAAATAAACTATTTCATATGCTCGATTAAAACAAAAAATTACAAAATATCTCGAAAAATGTATCTCTTTTAGTCAATTACTAGTTATTACAATTTTTAAATAGATTAAACATGAAAAGAGTGCTCTGAAATGTGACGTCATAAGCAAGTATATTCATACAAAATTCCGTTTTAAAAGTAACTCATTTGATATTTTGTCAAATACCCAATTGGAGGCCTTATTACTAGTAGGATTTTTTCCAGGCAACCGACGATGCAGACCCATCAGTGGTATATAGATTTGTTTGTACGGTACGTGTGACGACATATGATGTAAACATAACCGCTTTTATGCTGGAGGATACATCGTTAGTGCGGTTGAGCTCTTGTGTCAAGTGAGACTCGAGGTTTACCTTGACATTCAACTTGGCTCTGCTAAATGCATAGAGTGAAGTTATGATACACTCAGGAGGCTCATAAAACGTGACCTGCTGTCCCATGGTTTTCACTCAATACAAACAATTCTAGGATTTAAGATTTAGTTCAGTTGCGAACACATAGGTAAATAATATTAGATTACAATGAAAAAAAATTAAAATTTATTTTATCATTAATTGTAAGAACATAATAATATTATTTACTTACTCCTGAAAAGGAAAAATTTGAACACATACCTATAAATATAAAATCACCTGCTAGCGCTAATGTTAACCCCAATTCAAGCGACAAAATTGAATTTAATTTCATCTCATCACATTAAATTTAGGTAATTTAATTTCATGATAAGACCATTTCAGATGACATAAAAAATTACAAAAACCAACTGCCAGTTTACATTCATATTAAGGGGCTCCATTAAGTTACACTAGCGCCACCGAGCAAAAAATCATAAGTATCTTTTTTACAGATCGAATTTGCAAAGTGTCTGTCATCATCATCATCATCATCAGCCTACGCTTGTCCACTGCTATACATAGGCCTCTCCTATTGCACGCCGCTGAGCACGGTCCTCGGCTACTCTCATCCAGCACTTGCCAGCCGCCCTGTGGAGATCATCGCTCCACCGAGTCTGAGAACGTCCTACATTACGTTTACAGATCCGCGGTCTCCACTCAAGAACTTGTCTACCCCATCGGTTATCGGTTCTGCGGATGACATGGCCGGCCCACTGCCACGCTAATTCGGGGGGCTACGTCGGTGACTTTGGTTCTCTATCGGATCACCTCGTTTCGAATTCGATCTTTCAGAGAAACCCCGAGCATAGCCCTTTCCATAGCACGCTAAGCGACTTAAATTTGTGGACCAGACCCACCATGAGTGTCCACACTTCTATTTTTGCCTTGAATCGTCACAACGTCGTCACCAGTATTCAACGAACTAAGGTCCCGCCCAAATTTTTAAAGAAATTTTTGACCTCATCTGTTGCCCAACCATTTTGCTGTGCTGATTTTCCTCACTAGCTTTGAGTTTTAACAATTCCGGATGAACTGGTAATTTAAAGTGAAGTCGCCGTCGTGAAAGGGCCGCCAATTGTACTGCGATTTATTGAACTTCTGTTAATGTAATCTTTGTGTACAATAAAGAATATTCTATCTTCGATGACAGTACATGTTCCTTTTTTTTTTTAGATAGTAATCTTTATAATTATACCAATAACAATAACTATTTACATTTACATTTACAAACATATCATTAAAAATATCTTCTATCTATCTATCTATCTATAGCACGTAGCATAGCATTATAATAATTATGACAAAACGGCCGCTTTTGGCGGTAATTCTATCTATAAAAAAGATAGTCCTAGTTTTTTTGCCTTAGGTTCACGGCCTCGACCTCGGTGGCCTAAGAAAGATAAGATAAGATAAGAATATTCTTTATTGTACCAGGAAAAACACAAACATGAAATGTTTACAAAAATGCAGTACAACTGGCGGCCTTATTACTGCAAGCAATTTCTTCCTATAATGCTATGTTAAGAAAGCTTTCTTCCAAAACAAAAAAGCGATCTCTCTGGTAATATAAGAGGTAATATAACATACCTACTCTCAAAATCACATTTAGGTCACGTATGTTGTAACTAGCGTAACTAACGCGAACACTACGCGAAAAACGCATTATACCACTTCCAGAGAAAACACTGAAAATGCATCTTGGAAGATATTTTTCATACGTTTTGAAGAGGTTGGTTTGAAAATTTTCTTCAAAATTATGTAGATTTTGAAATAGTCACTTAGTTTAACTTGTAACGTTCATTGAAGGGCGTCACACACGGCGAAGATACGATAATATCTTATGATACAATATCGCTCGCCATGCAATTTAAGGGCCCATCACACACGACGAAGATAATAATAGGGGTTAAAGTATGAAATTGCCGTTTTATTGCAATAGGTTCTTTGAATTGACATAGAATCTTCATGGTTTGAGGTTTTCGAATGAAACTTTTTTCAAATGGTTTCTATGATGTTCTTTTTTTAAAAAATGTGAATCATTTGAATATCGACTTTCAATTGTTTTTGTTATTCAATTTAGACAAGAAAGATGGATACTGCGAAAATTCGAGTGATTTTTGAATACGAGTTCCGACGCGGAACTAACGCGGCAGAAACAGCCCGCAATATCAATGCTGCGTTTGGAGAGGGGTCTACTAATGAACGCACCGTGCGATTTTGGTTTAAACGCTTTCGTGATGGAAATTTCGACTTAAAGAACGAGCCACGAGGAAGACCGCCCACACAGGTGAATAACGATGAATTAAGAGAGATAGTGGGTGCCTCATAATCACTCGAATTTTCGCAGTATCCATCTTTCTTGTCTAAATTGAATAACAAAAACAATTGAAAGTCGATATTCAAATGTTTCACATTTTTTAAAAAAAAGAACATCATAGAAACCATTTGAAAAAAGTTTCATTCGAAAACCTCAAACCATGAAGATTCTATGTCAATTCAAAGAACCTATTGCAATAAAACGGCAATTTCATACTTTAACCCCTATTATATATTTTCATATTTTCGTATCTGTCCATTGATTTGTGCGGCGAGCTAATTGTATCTTTATATTTTGATTTGACCTCATTATTGGAATGTGTACGGGGACTTTGTACATTTATATTTATCCCTTCGTGTTTTAGTCTTACTTATTGTTCTTATGTCTAACGTTTTTTTTATGTAGCTTATAGTTATACGTCCCACTGCAGGGTACAGGCCTTCTTTCAGAGAGAGAGTACGGGCTTAGTCATCACGCGTGCCCACCGCGGATGGGCAATTTCAGGCGCTGAGGTGTGTGAACACCTGAGACACATGGGTTTCCTCACGATGATTTCCTTCCTTCCGCCATTACGTTTAGGATCGGCGGTAGCGCAGCGGTACAACGCCGGCTTCTCATTCGGGAGATCGTGGGCTCGAATCCTAGCATGTACCAATGACTTTGTTTTCTAAGTTACGTATATTTGTGACGTTATAGTAGCAATACCACTCGCTAACATGAAGGAAAACATCGTGACGAAACCCTAGTATCTGAGGTATTTACATACCTCAGCACTTGCTACGTACAATGGCCCAACTATGAGGTTGTAATCCCCAGTCAAACTAGAACTAGAAAATGTTTTGTACCTATGAAAAAAAAAACAGAAACCGACGGTTAATTGAAATGTAATAACGTGTTAAGTAGTAGCACTGACCAACTTCGAAATAAATTAGCCTGAATTTCACAGCCAACTTCGACTCAAATTTATTTCGCTGATTTCACGCAAAATCCCAACAGGATTCCGGGAGGAGAGAGCGTATGAGCTTGGAATAAGAAATACTCCAAATAATATTTTGAGGAATACCGCAGGAATTGTATCATACTTTATATTCTGTGTGAAGTGTGAATTGCCAGAGAGAAAATGGAATCTCAGGAAACCTAGGTAAATAATAAATGTTATTTCATTTCCAAGAAATCCTAGTTTTTAGGGTTGCACGGAACCAAAGGGTAAGGACCCTATTACTAAGACTCCGCTGTCCGTCCGTCTGTTCGTCTGTCAAAAGGCTGTATCTCATGAACTGTGATAGTTAGACAGTTCAAATTTTTACAGATGATACATTTCTGTTGGAGCTATAACAAAATATACTGAAAACACAATAAAATTAATATTTAAGGGGGGCTGCAATACAAAAAACTTGATTTTTTTTTGCCGTTTTTTGTTCGATATTAATAACGGCAACAGGTAGACGCGTGAAATATTCAAATGTTATATAGATAATGATACAGGACCCTTCGTTTTGTTTATTAGGTATGTAAAACAGGTTTTACTTTACTTACCTATTTCTGTAAAGACCTATTCAAAGGCACATCCAAAATAAGTAATCGCACTTCAAAAATAATGGTTCTAACAATAATACTACTTCGCACATCGAAAAATTATTACACCTGCAAGAAAATAAACCTCACTCAATAAATTACGTCTAACATTATACTACATTAGCTCACGCTTGCATTCCGGAGAGGTAGGCAGAGACCAGGGTTTGCCTTTTGCCACGATCCTAATAAACAGCTTTCGCTAAATCAACATACATTAGTCAAAGCATGACTGAATTCCAACCTATGACCTCCCGAATTTGAGGCAGGCGTTCTACCGCTGCTCTGCCACCGAGTGACAATACAACAACTTTGGTTTCCAAGTCACGTATATTAGTGAAGTTGTAGTGGGAATACCTCTCGCTAACTGCGGAGGAAAATGTCGTGAGGAAACCTGAATGTCTGAATTGAAATTCGCTCGAATTCGAAATGATCGCCAACCCGCCTGCCAAGCGTGGTGATTATGGCAAAACCCCTCATGATTAGGAAAACCATGTGGGAGGCCTGTGTCCTGCAGTGGGCGTCAAATGGCTGATGATGATGATGATGAGCTTGAAATTTCCAACTGTCGTTAGGCACGCGTGGAATTTAAGCCCATACTCTCTGTCTGAGAGAAGGCCTGTGACCTGCAGTGGGACGTATATAGGCACATAAAAAAATTTAGGTAAGAGTCCAGGAAGAAGGAGTCCTGGAACACTAACGATATCATGATTACACCACTTATGGCAGAGTGATTTCAACAGTGTACCAGCTCCTTTTTTGTGTTGGTAGCCTCGAAAAGCAAGGTAGTCGAATTGGTTGCCAACCTCCGATAAGAGACGGCACATAACGAAAGAAAGATCTAAAATAACCCTGTATAAAGTAAGTTCGCTCTTCCCCACCAATACACAACTGCGGCTCTGAACTATACACAGACACACCGTCGAACTTTCTGGACCAAAATGCAATGTGCTCCGAGTTTAAAACTAGTGGCGCGCTTGCCCTAAGGCATTTACAACATAGGAATGAAAATGGAGACGTCTGCTTTGCTTGTATAGTATGTGGATACAGGTGCAGAAAATACATGTTTAAAAAATGTTGGGTAAAGTTTCCGTTGGTGGCGTTTCGGTATTTTTCGTCTACAGTTTGTCAAGCACTTGACTGACCTCCTTGGTTAGCGATTGGCACCATAGTGGCCAGTATTCACAGGTCACAATGCGCGCAATCAGTTGTGTAAAATAAAAAAAAAACCTAAGAAATTGCATCTGTAGGTGCGTCATATTATATTTCCCGCCACAGAGGTCATTAACTATCTCGTCGGTATGCAACAAAGAAAATAAAAACACGAAAAAGTTTGAATAGGATTGAAACTTTCACTGGTAGCTGAAGCCGTTTCCATAAATAAAAAGAAAAAGAAATGACATTGATATAGTGATCTGCCATTTAAATCGAAATTGGAGCATTCGATAATCCCACTTCAAAAAGATGTACTTTCGATAATGCTGTGCCAATGGAGTCGTAAGAATTGTTATTTGTAAGCAGCCTATATACGTCCCACTGTAGGGCACATGCGGAGAAAGTATGGGCTTAATCACCACGCGTGCCCACCGTGGATTGGCGATTTCAAGCGCTGAGGTATGTGAATAGCTCAGACAATCAGGTTTCCTCACGATGTTTTCCTTCACAGTTTGCGAGTGGTATTGCTACTATAACTTCACAGATGGGCATAACTCAGAAAACAAAGTCATAGGTACATGCCCGCACTGGGAATCGAACCTGGGTCTCTCGCTTCCGAGTCCAATGTTCTACCCACTAGGCTACCACCGCTGTGAATTGTTATTTGTATTTTAAAAATATAATAATTTTAAAAGGTAATGTTTAATTTAAAAACAAGGATAAGTCCTAAGAAATTGAACTCTTACGAGTATCTCTTTCCATTGTTAAAGTTTATTTTGCTTATAATCGTTTCAACACAAAAGAAGGAAAACAATTTTTGACAAAAAGTTATTACTGCTAAGCTCTCTTTGGCTATAGGTAATCGTTTCATATCGTGTCAGAGACAAAAGTATCCATATTTCATTGATCCTAGAACTCGGCCAAGCGTCCTTGGCTTCCGGCAAGTCCTCTGGAGTAACCAATAAAAGACTTCCAAGTTCATAAAATGTACTTAGGTTCTACTGACATTATAAAGTCAGGGCCTTTAACATGAAGCAGCGATGTGCCCGACAAATCACTCGAATCTAGCGACAAATATGGTTCTTTTTTGCTTTATGTTCTTTCTTTCCTGCCAGTGCAGCAGGAAATTTCGAAACTAGGTATTCAAAAAAGAACCGTATTTGTTGCTAGATTCGAGTGATTTGTCGGGCTCAAGCGCGACGTTGACGACCCTTCCGAACATATCGCTGCTTCATAATAAGGGCCCTGTATGCTCTAACCTCCAGGTTAGCCTCTCACAGACACCCCACTTCTGAGCACTTGTCAACCTCACTGAGGTCTATACGTGGTGTCGCGTGACAAATTGCACGGTGACGTTAACGAGCCCGCCCTCGGCTCGTTCCTAAAGCTAATGCTTACTTTGATGATATCTGGCAATCAGATTCGCTCATTCTAAGATTTTTTACGATTGTAGAATCTATTTTTGACTAATGAGGGCCATTGGGGTGTTAGAAAACAAAATATAATAAAAACACAGGCCAAGTGCGAGTCGGACTCGCGCAAGAAGGGTTCCGTACCACTATCTATACAACATTTGAATATTTCAGGAGTCTACCTGCGGCTGTTATTTATATCCAGAAAAAAACGGCTAATAATCACGTTTGTTGTATGGGAGCCTCCCTTAAATGAATCGTGTGATTTTAAAACAACACATTGTCCTTTCATTACAACTTTGCAGGAAATAGAAAAAACTGTTTTATTCAAATACTAATATCTACAACAGCAATATTTTAGCATATTATATTAATTTCTGTACGAATAAACTACAATTTTTTTTCTAATGTAAATCAATAGGTGTAAATAATTTAATAAAAAAAATGGACAAGTGTTATTTTAAAAACACATGTGACTTGTGTTGTTTTAAAATCACACGATTCAAATATTTATTTTATTTCGTTATAGCGGCAACAGAAATACATCATCTGTGAAAATTTCAACTGTCTAACCATCACGGTTCATGAGATACAGCCTGGTGACAGACGGACGGACGGCGGAGTCTTAGTAATAGGACCCTATTACTTACCCACTTGTTTGTCTGAAAATGTGCGTAATAAGAAATTTTCTTAATCCGGCCTAGACAATATTTATCAAAAATATAATGTGTTTACAATTATTAGCGAGAAATATACCTAAAGGTTAAATCGGCTTTAACCTTTTGTAACACTCACTTGGCAAAGTTACAAATAACAAGTACTTTTTATATTACCTGGGCCCCAGCCCCATTTTAAAGAACTGAAAATCAGGTGTTTTAAAATACATTTTAGTCTCTAATGGTTGGTATTTAAAATGTAAAATATAGGTATATAAATTTACTTTTCAATTAGCAAAGGGCAAGATAAAAAGTACCCGAAACCAGCGTGCGTGCATGCAACGACTAATGAATGTTGAGGAAGCGAAAGTGATCTGTCAGGATCGTAGCAAGTGGCAGTCCCTGGTCTCTGCCTACCCTCTGGGATACAGGCGTGAGTTCATGTTATGTTACTTTTCAATGTTCTATCTAGGGCTGCCGGTAATTATTTTTATGATTTTTTTAAACTTTATAGCGTCAAAAAAAATCGCGAACATGAGTCTAAATTATCACTACTGAGTTTTGGACAGGAAAAATATACCAAAATGACTATCACTGAATATGTTACTGACGTCGGGTCGTCGAAATATTCTATTAAAAGAATTTGTATTTCTGTAATTTCAAAAATGCCCACTTTTCCCCCAAGTTTTCGCTCGCGCAGCGCAATAAGTCTTATACAAATCCGTGCGCTCGGAAAACCCAGCCTCAAGTAATGATATCGATATCAAGTTGTGATATCGGCGCTTACGCTATTGGATCAGACAGGAATGGACCTGGGCCCTTCCACTAATGATGATTTGTTCCACCCCTCCGACGTGATATGTGGACGTTTTCACTTAACATACTCGAGTGAGGGCACTGAAAGAGAAAATGTGACGCAAAATTTCACTGCACGTGAAGGACAGTAAGCGATATTCAAACGGTCTGTGACTATGTTCACGTTACCGCCAAAAAGATTTGTGTGGACTATAGTGTAGTATTTTGTAAGGTTAACACGAGCACTAGACATAATTCAAAACTGAATTTGCACGCATACATAAGCAGCCTATATACGTCCCACTGTACGGCACAGGCCTTCTCTCTGGGAGAGAGTATGGGCTTAATCACCACGCGTGCCCACCGCGGATTGGCGATTTCAAGGGCTGAGGTATGTGAATAGCTCAGACACTCAAGTTTCCTCACGATGTTTTTGTTCACCGTCAGCGACTGGTATTGCTACTATAACTTCACAAATTTACATAACTTAGAAAACAAAGTCATAGGTAATGCCTGCACCGGGAAGCGAACCTGGGTCTCTCGTTTCCGAGTCCATTGTTCTACCCACTAGGCTACCACCGCTCCCCACTAGGCTGCCACCATATTTACTCGTTAATTTTTCCATATTACAATTTTCCGACGTTTCGGTAGTTTTGCAGGTGCCGTGGTCTCGGTAGACTTCTATAGTGTGTTGTGATTGTGTGTTTGGCTGTATCAGTCACCTGAGTGCACTTGAAGGTCACTCTCTTTAGTCAGATCCCAGTCGCTGTGGCCGAATACGGTCGGGATACATATATAATTATGTTAGAATCCCCTTATTTTGTCGAAAAGGAATGGTTCTATTCGATTCCACAGCCAACCGTTATTATGTTAACAAGTTTATTGCTACTGTTTGGCATTTTTTGGCCACGTTTACAAATGGCTTTAGTCTGGGTGTATTTCTATGTTTGTGATGTCCTTGCCTGGTTACCATAACACAGGGTATTATAGTTCGGGACCAGACCAAGTGATTGTGTTGGGTGGAAGTCATTATAAGTCAAGTCATCATTATTTTTTCTTTGTTTCGAAATACATAAGCAGCCTATATACGTCCCACTGTAGGGCACAGGCGTTCTCTTAGAGAGAGAGAGTATGGGCTTAATTGCCATGCGTGCCCACCGCAGACTGGCGATTTCAAGCGCTGAGGTACGTGAATAGCTCAGACAATCAGGTTTCCTCACGATGTTTTCCTTCACAGTTAGCGAGTGGTATTGCTACTATAACTTCACAAATGTCCATAACTTAGAAAACAAAGTCATAGGTACATGCCCGCATTGGGAATCGACCCTGGGTCTATCGCTTTAGAGTTCATTGTTCTACCCACTGGGCTACCACCGCACTTCCACAATAGTAAAAACGAATGCGATAGTAGAAATACCCTTATAATAAACGTGTTTTGGGCAATACGTTCGAACATAGGACTATAGTATAAGGTGAGAATTTGAAATAGGACACAGAGATAAACTGTGAGATACAGAGCTTAATTTTTGTGAATTTGCAAACTGTATATAGAGAAGGGTCTTGCGTTCGGGGATTCTGTAATTTTCTCAGGGAATAAATATTCTTGTATGAGGCAAGATAAATTCTCAACTTTACACTCTATTGATTAATTTTTGTTACTACTATAAATATTATTGTCACGTTTATCTCTTATTGTTTGTTACATAATCTGAATAATAATTATAAACAGTTTTTTTTTCGGCTTATACTTTTTTACTTGTTTCCAAGTATAAAGTGTTCTCACGCAACGTTTGCTACTTTCCAGATGAGACTTTTATTGAGAGAACTGTGACCAGTTATTTACTGTTATAGAAGAAAAATAAAACTGTTATTCAAACCATCAAGACAACGAGCCAAAAGGAATCTGTGATAATATCTAAACGAGAGAGAAAACCAAAACAATAGTGTCTTAAGAGCAATAAAAAGCGAAGTTGTTAACGAAAAAACCCGTTAAGTTTTCAAATGAATAAATAAATAGATAAAAAAACTGTTACTTTTATCCCGTTAATAGTATCGAACAAAATCGATATCGATGTTGATATCGGACATCGGAAAAAAATAGTAAGTGTCTTCTTTGAATACGAAAATTGCAATAGTGTTTTTTTTTTCCAACAAAAAAAACCCACCGGATAATTTGTAGTGTTTAGTTCCGGTGTAACTTTAGTTCCCCGGGTGTTAGCGTCTAAAATTTAGTGTCTTTTCTTTGTGACGTTTAGTGTCATCGCCGGAGTCCAAGATGACTAAGAATTTCTTGACCGTCACCAACATTGTCAACGAGGGAATCAAGGGCAGCAAAATCTCGCAGCTCGGCCTCTCCAAGTACCTGTCGCAGTCACTGTGAGTATCTTTATCATAATTATTATCACTGTCACGTCATTTTTGACGCTGTAAAGTAAATTTCTTAATGTCTCACGTACGACGCTCATGCGCATACAAGTAAACCAATTGATGTGCCCTTCAGGTTCTCTTTAATTCTACTGTATTGTAGTTTCAGACCACAATATTGAAGCTGATATCTATATTACAGAGCCAGTCTAGCTTAGATATCAGCTGTAACTTTACTTCTGAAACCTAAACTACATTATAATACCTACTTATGTAAGTACTTTAAATTTAAGACATCTTAATAATAATAAAAATAAACAATAATAATAATCAATAAAATGCATAGTTATACATTAAATGAAAAAAAAAAACAATAAAAACCATTAACTAATCACATAAGACCCGTTTTAATGTAAACCTAATAAAGATTAAATAACACAAAAATAATGAGTGAACGGTCATAGACGAAGGAGAAAAATTATTGAAATGCATGTGTTTTTTTTCCGTGTGGCGCCGGATTCAGAATAGCGTCACTCCATTTCCTTCCGTGGATGTCGTAGAAGGTAACTAAGGAAATAAATTACCAGGAGACGGGCAGCAGCGTCTTCCTGAGATTTCAACAGCATACTGCGATCGCCAACCCACCTGCCAAGCGTCGCGATTATGGCAAAACCCTTCATGGTTAGGAAAAGTTTGAGAGTAAAATCCATTTTGAAACACCTATTTTTAGGGGTACAGCCGGAAAACCTCGCCTTAACTACACTCCGGACTTGCTTACTTGAACTTTTGTCTGAAGAGCCCGACCAAACCTGACTTTTCCGACAGAATTTCAAGTAAGGGAATCCTGCCTTAAGTTAATAATGAACAGTCTTAAAGAAAGTTTTCGAAAGCACAATCATCGTCGTCAAAAATGTTGAGTGCCTCGTTGGTCTAGCGATTTACACGCATGGCTACTAAACCAGAGGTCCTAGGTCTGATTTCCACTGGTGGCCGCTGTACTTGATTTGTGCAAATGGACTTAGGCTCAATGTGTTGCCATGTTTTTTAAGTCCTTGTCTGGTTGCCATATTACAGGGTATCCTAGTTTGGAACCAGGGGCCTAATTACGCGCTCCAAACCTGTCGGAATCTTGACTTTTGCAATGGCAAATTTAGGATTTGTTGTGCGCAATATAGGAACTGGACGGGTGACTGTGTTGTGTGGAACTTATTAAAATTACCAACCTTTTTTTATTCACCATTTTTTTTTAAACCAGAGCCATAGGATTCTAATGCATGGTCAGAATTTTACCTTTAAAGTTTTGCTACGGAGTTTAATGTCACCTTGTGGGATTTTGCCGCATCCTGTAAAACCTTAATATTATGGCTGATAAAATAAAATAGACGCTTAATGTTCATGTTTAGCTTTAGGACGTATTATAAGCAATGTTCCGTGTGGCGCCGGATTCAGAATAGCGTCACTCAGTTTCCTTCCGTGGATGTCGTAGAAGGCGACTAAGGAAATAAATTACCAGGAGACGGGCAGCAGCGTTTTCCAGAGATTCCAACCGCATACTGCGATCGCCAATCCGTCTGCCAAGCGTGGCGACTATGGCAAAACCCCTCATAGTTATGGAAACCACGAGGGAGGCCTGTGCCCTGCAAAGGGCGTCAAGTGGCTGATGATGATGATAAGCAATTTTATTTCCTAGTACACCCATATTAGTACACCGGAAAAAAAACAGAGTCTTTTATCTCGAAAGTGACAAACGCGGTTGGAAGGGGCTGGATTTTCTCCGTTTATCTACAAGTCTCCTCGACGTTATTTAGTCGGGGAACGTGGTTTTAAAATCCTTTGAAAACTGTACACGGAATTTAATCCAAGGAATAATGAACACTGCTTACCATTGCGTTAAAACGGAATCGTGACTCAAAGTTTATGAAACAGCGTACAAGTATCACACAGTCAAGTACCTAAACTATTATTATACAGGGTGAGTTCGAATTCGTTTGGCTTTTTTAAGGGAATATTTTAAACGTCTTCTAATTTTGAAAAACCGAGTTTAAAATAAAAATGCTTTTGTTACCCAAAACTTCTTTACTCAAGCATAAACAAACAATGATGATGATGATGATTTCCTCTTATCCCTTATCAGGGACATAGGGCTCGTAGAAGGGATCTCCATTTCTCGCGGTCTTGTGCGGCAACTTCTAACTCGTTCCAATTGAGTCCCGTTGAGGCAGCCTCTTTCTCAACGGAACGCCTCCAGGTAGAAACAAACAAACAATATCAGGATGAAAAGTAATATAAATCGAAAAAAATATGGGTCAAGCGTCTTATGGTCAGCGCCGGCCAACTCAATTACTCTTTTACTTGTCTATTCATATCGAACGAGAGAATCATAAACATTTAACATAATAGAAAACATTTTTCTACGTTATTGTACTTGAGTTCAAATATATTTATGTCTTATAAAGATCTTACAATTCACTTAATTTGAATCCACAGAATAAACATGATGTCTATTAAATGTATTTATATAATTCATTTGTGCGTCAAACTTTATATCAAATCGCTTTATAATCTAAAAGTCATTACTAAGAATAAACATGTTGCCTATTAAATTGAGGCCCATTCAATTTGAGTTCAAAACACTAACCATAAAATGAATCGAATTAACCGAATAATCAACTGGATCTCGAATTAATTTCAATGTATTAAGGCCCATTCGATTTGAGTTTCAATGCCAGCCATAAAATTTATCGAATAGAATCAACGAGATTTTGAATAAATTTCATTTATTGGTACTGCGACTAAAGCCGTATCCATTGTTAAAAAATATATATTTTCTTTGACAGCGTTTCCACAAACTTATTGCAAATTTCCAGCCATAATTATCAAAAAATTAACTATCAGCTGTGCAGTCCTATGTACTCAAATCTAGTCTTTATTTCACCTAGCACAAGTGTAAATATTGATAAGCAGATATACCTAATTCGTAACCTTATTATTGTCGTTGCCAGTGGCAACAAAGTGTTGTCTTCTCTAGGGCAATTTGTTTTGTCATTAAGGCCAAGCAATTCGGTGGCTGACGACGTTATTAAGGCGAAGCTAGTTCCAGAACTCCATTCCAGCTTATTAAGGGCGAGTTAAAACGATTAACTTTGATTAATAGCGCGGGAAGTCGGGCGTCTTAAGGAGAGGCATCAAGGAGGATATACTTGTACAAGTCAGTGGATTTTCCTATTCATATTCTAAACATTCTCAATGCAGAAAATATGCACGTGAAAAAAATTTGGAAAGCAAAATTTCCTGTAGGTACTGTTTCTCTATCTGTCTGTGAGTCCTTATAAATTAAGTGTGGGTTACGGGTACTTTTTATCTAGTCTTGCTTCTTCTCGTCATTTTACACGTTTTTTAGATAATCCTACTTATATTATAAATTTAAAAGTTTGTGAAGATGATTGGATGTTTGGATGTTTGTTACTCAATCACGCAATAACGGCTGAACGGATTAACATGAAACTTGGCTTACAGATAGGCAAAGACCTGAATTGAGACAAAGCATACTTGACATCCCGGTAATGCGTTCCCGTGGGATAATATTTGTTTTAAGTTAAAAATAGATGACGTTGGGCGAGCGAACGTTGTGTTTTAAAAATAGATGGCGTTGTGCAAGAATCGTATAAATGGATTCTGTGGAGGTACGAAGTTCGCCGGGACAGCTAGTCTGTCCATAAATTAGAGAAAACTCCAACCTATACTAGTTACGCTTACTATGAAGGAAGCAAACTAGGGGGTTATTTTCAAAGTAATTTAGGCATATTCACAATCATCATAACGCAATAGGTACTTATCATTGAATAACAACTGATTCGCCGCTAAAAACAACAACTCTCACGATGACAAACTATTTCAGTATCGCCATTTTGAATAGTTGCTAATACTATATGAAATTACCACTCAGACGCTGTAGTACCTAGGATATATTTTTAATTAGATACATTTATATTTGGTCCGCGTATTTTCTCCTGAGCCATCCTTTAGCGGCCATCCACATTCGTTTGATGAATTTTCTTCGTCACTCCAAAACTCCAAACCAATGCAACATTTATTTTTCAATTTCTGGTCACTTAGGGAAAGAATTATAGAACAAAGAATAGACGCAAACAGTAAAGGCATAAAATATTAATCATGAAACGACAGCAAAAAACAATAAGTCTGTTTTTGACGATTTTATAATGACTTTCTTAGAAATTAATTGCTGAAAAGCCACTTAACGGCAAGTGTTTTCGTAATTCTATTCCCAGTCATTTAATTTTATGCGTGTGTTAAATGAGGCGTTAAGTGTTTTATTTTTCCTCCATGGTATAGTATGTTCAGGCACAGAAAATAATAATTATATTCTTGCGAATAATAATCTCATTATTCGCAAAAGTAAAAATAGTTGATAAGAATGTCATTATTCGCAAACAAACTCGTTGAAGCAAAACGTCCGATTCTTAAAACGTTTTGATTGATTGATTGAAAACTCTTTACTACACTAAACATTTGAAGATAGACAGAGAACACTTTATTGTAAATAAAAATGGAAATTACACATATATTTCTTAACAAAAGAGAATAGACGGCGGCTTTGTCACTAAAAGTGATATCTTCCAGTGAACCTTATTTGTACAAAGGCGAGCTTAGTACTACATAGTTTTATATTTTAGCTAACCTACCTTGATGTGGAGAGTAGAAGGGGCAGTGCCAAAAAAATGTGGTTTAGTAGAAAAGTAGAACGTTTGCCTCACATTCAAAAGTTCGTGAGTTCGAACCCCGGCGCATGCACCTCGACTTTGTCTTCTAAATTATATCGAGTGACTGAATAGCTCACGGGCACGCGTGGTGATTTAGCTCTTTCTCTGAGAAGGCCTGCGCCCTGCAGTGGGACGAATATAGGCTGCTTATTCCAAACCTGATAGGTGCTAAGCTTAGCTTCATATTTATTTTTGTGCAACGTCATATAAACTTTGTCTGGAAGCTGTGCTCCTGAGTTGAATAATCATTTTCATAAGGACTTCTCAGCTTTAAAAAAAGTTATCGTTTCTATTGTGAACACTCAACGGAAAATCCTATGTGCGATATAAAAGAACAATGCTACTAGATACTCTGTAAGGTGTAAGGTAACGGTAAGTAGTCTGTAAGGTCTTCTAGGGGATGAATTAGCGAAGGGTAAGATAAAAGTAACCGAAACCGGCGTGCTTGGAATGCTTGCATGGAACGACTAATTAATGTTAATGAAGCGAAAGAGATTTGTCAGGATCGTGACAAGTGGCAGACCCTGGTCTCTGCCTACCCCTTCGGAATGCAAGCGTGAGTTTATGTTAGGTTATGTCTTCTAAAACTACGCCAAAACCTGTTTTAAATCATAACTTATTCAGCAATAAAAATGCAAAATAAGTTAACGTGAAATAAAAATGCGAACGTCCGCTCTCAATCTTTTCATCAAACAACATTTTGTTAAACAAAAAAATTAAAAGTATCGGAATTTCCTGTAATGAATTTGCTGCAACAGAAGGTTCACTTAGACTGTAGTTGCAAGTGGACGATTCTCTTAATTTTTTCTTTTACCTACTTTAATTAAAAGTTACTTCTATTTAGTTTATTTTTAGTTCCTAATTAGTCAGTACGTTCAGAGTAACATATCTTTCTTACTGACAATAAATGGTTATTCATTCATTGATTCATTCATTTATTTAGACTCTTCCTTAAAAATAAAGTCTTTTCTTTCTCAAATTAAAAATTCGGAAAAAAGTCACTCTTTCGGCCATAACTTTTTTAAGCAGAGCGAAAATTATTGATTACTAGATTACTTAAACGTTACATGCATCTGGATTAATAATTATTAATATTAAATATCATATATTCACAACTCTCCGAGATTTAAGGGGATCGCACTTTTTCGTGAAATCGGAGCCTACACCACTGGAGCGAACGAAAAGACTTTTTTTTTTTTTTTTTTTAATGTTAAAATGCGCGAACAATCAGTACCGCCTCGACGTATATCAGAACAATGACTCGTGGCACGCACTCACCTCCCTGGCTACTGAGGATTGTAATGTTATCGAGTTTGTGTCGAGATATTGTGGAGTTTTTTTTTCCGCTGTCCTTTTCTCTAATCTTCTTAAATATAATACATATTGACTTGCTGATATGTGCAAAACCTCATATTCACCGATTTCCACACGACGTGAATTTAAAAAACTGTAACAGAACCAAAAAGTCGACCTTTCATGTCATTTTACATCTCGGACATATTTCATCTCAAGGCACAGTTAAAGAATATTTTCCAGGAATTTTCCAGGAATTTTTAAAATAACTCTATTTTTTCGCGAGAATGTTGGCTACCAACTTTTTCTGAACCCTTTGATCAACAGCTGCTCCGTCGGTTTAGCGGGACCGCGGGGTCTGCCAACAGGGGTCGGTTGTGGGTTTGATTTCCCCAGTAGCCGTGCTTTTATTGGATACGGCCTTAGCTTGGTTGTCTTTTTGGAGTTTCGTTTCCAAACTATGCAAACGGGACAACATTAAAAGTTGTCAACTGGAAGAGATCACTTTTAGTGATAAAGCCGCCGTCTTCGTCTGTTCCTTTTTAAGAAACTTCTGTGTAATTTACATTTTTTAAAATTAGTTATATATTTATCTGCTTATAATTATCTATCCTACCCCTCTGGGATACAGGCTTGAGTTTATGTTAAGTTATGTTCTGCTCATAATTCAATCCACGACCTTCCCCAAAAATTATACCTATTTGCTTTTAGAGGGTAAGTACCTAAAAATTTTGTCAGACTTTGGGGAGTGTTTTGGGGAGTAGTCTTCTGTGAATAGTGCCGTTAATTTTTGTAATCGACACTATCGCTTGGTTTCTAGAAGAGCGATCAAATGTTAATCTCATGTCAATCTCCTGCTGCCGGTATTTTGAATTAATCTTAGATTAATCTCTTGTTACATTTGAACACTCTTTCAGAAACTGAGGCTATTTCTCTTACTTTCTTGTTTTTTTTAAACATACGGGTGTAAGTTTTTGTCTGATAGTTATTCTGTGTTTTTGACGTAGCGAATTAACTTTTCACCTATCTGTCTTAAGCTTGTTGTGCAACAAAGTGTTCTCTATCTGTCTATGTTCTCTAATCGCACTTATTAAAAAATATCCCTATTTTTTACTTTCTCTAGCACTTTTTGACACTTTCGCGTCAGAGCTTTGATTTCCCCATTAAAATTCCGGAAAGAAGGCCACTTAGTGTGTATTTTTCGTCGTATTCCACTTTTGCCTCACAAAGTAACTACACAATCTGTATTCCGAGCGGCGTGTACCTCCCCCTTGACGCTTACGTCACGATACACCCGTCTCTTTCCAACCAGGGACGCTATGTCTCGCTCTGCCCCTCAGGGATGTAAATAAGGCTGTGCTAGAATAATTATTTAAACCTGAAATACTGTGGAGGCAACGCTGTGGAGACGTTACGCAAATGTAACGTTAGATTCACGTGCATCGACATCGGAGCGTACTAGAATCGGTGTACACGATACGAGTACCACTGGAGTAGCCATTTTAGCTCACTCGGTTCGAGTGAACTAGGATCGTGTAAACCCAGCTTTAAGGGGTGTTATGCATTAAATCAAGGTTTGTGCTGTAATCAGAGTCCTATTTATATAAAAAAAGTTAAGTAATGCCCCTATCAGAAGCTTTTTAAGTAAAGCGCTGTATAATTTTAATGAGAATTTCAAGTTTTTATGTTTTATAAACAGCTCTAGGCAAAAATCTGATGTAAGCGTTTATAGATCCATAAATTATAGGTAATATCTGGAATATGTCAAAAAAGGCTTTTATTGATTGATTGATTGATTGTTCCGACCGGTTTCGGCCATGGCGACCACTTTGACCCCTAATCAGTGATGTGGCGCTGGTGCGCTCGAAGAAGGCTTATGTAGCCTATCTTCACGGCGAAACTCCGTGCACACTGAGGGCACGTGAGAATGCCGTTCTCATAATTATATGTTATGGCTTTTATTACTGCAACTATTACGATATAAAAAAGCGGTGGTAGCAGGGTAGAACAATGGACTCGGGAGCGGGAGACCCAGGTTCGATTCCCAGTGCGGGCATGTACCTATGACTTGGTTCATTTTCAAAGTTACGTACATCTGCGACTTTGTAGTAGCAATACCACATGAATGGAGGAGGAGAATATCGTGAGGAAACCCTGTGGGCTAGGCCGGCTAAGCTGTCAGGATGGTAGAGGTGCTGGGCAAGCCTACGCCATCTAAAAAGTAATGTCCGAGGCGCTGCAGCGTCCGAGTGGCCCCTTCACCCATCTAGCGTAAGTAAAGGTGCCACTGGACGCTGTATAAATCATCTCATTGCGTATAAGCAAAGGACAAAGTTTTTCGGGATATCAGTTACTTAAATTCCATTTTTTTTATTCAACGTCAAACTCATTGATCGATTGAAGATTTTTATTCAGATAAATACAGAAAAATACATGTGTTGTATTTCTGCCACACGGCATAACAGTTTGTTGATAGATATTCTTGGTGTAACAATTACTATAATTCTTAAAAATTAGGTACAAATACTAAAAATAACTGGCGCGGAAGGTAGTTATTTAAATAATAATTTCCACACAACACAATCACTTGTCCTGATCCCAAACTAGGATGCCCTGTGCTGCGATAACCAGGCAAGGACATCACACACATGGAAATACACCCAGACTGAGGCCATTTGTAGGGGCCCCCAGTGGGACTGAGAATCAAACCCACGACCTCTATCTTGATAGTTAAACGCCTTATCGGCTTGCTTGCCCTACGCCTGAGGGCAAGAATTTACATTCGGTTTCAAAATAGCATCTTGATTTACGCATAGATCCTAGATGGCAGATAACAAAATTTGTATAATAAATGACCATCGCGAAATTATGCTAGTTCGAGTGCCTCGGTGATCTAGGAGTATCACGTCTGATTACCATGGCGTAGGTCGTGGGTTCGAGTCCCATTGGACGCCGCCGTACATTTATACAAATGGACTCGGGCTGGGTGTATTTCCATGTCTGTGATGTACTTGACTGGTTACCACTGCACAGGCTATTCTAGTTAGGCACCAGGACAAGCGATTAAGTTGTGTTGATATAATTTTTATTGATCCCTTACTTTCATATTTCACATTAATTGCTTGTTTGAATGTGTGGGGGTGGTAGCCAGATCTCTGCCGGAGATTCTTAGCACCCCTTGCTCCGCCGTTACCGTGGCCGCTACCGTAGCCAGGAATAGCGGAGCTGCCGGGGACTGGGGGCCTGGTTTTTTGGTTTTCTACCATGAGGGTATTTGCCATACTCTTTGCCGTAGCACTAATGCAGTGAATAGGTTTCACGACAATTTAATATTTTATTTTGATCGCATGCAACCAAGCATTATTTGTTTTACCAGTGCTTTTAAACGGATGCTTTAGGTATAGTGATTTGATTCGGCTTGTATTAAACCAACCCTTATATGTATAATCATAAATTATCTGGCACGGTTAGCCAGGGGTCGTGGGTTCTGTGATAGGCAAATAACATCATCACGCCACATGCCTTCACGTATCTGAAATATAGGCACGTAGGATTATTATATATAAGCTAGTGTAAGACTAGAATAAGGGAGTTAAGAGACTGGAGTCTTGACGATGTATTAATAAAAATGTGATCAACCGTTCCTGTTGTTTCCCTGCTGCGCCGCCGTCCTGCAACCACTCCCCCCACCACTGGGCATACTTCATGGCGACCGTGACATGCGTGGAATTTTTAGCCTCTAAATAGGTTTTTAATAAATTATCTATGTTTCGGCACATCTCATCACATACCCACAACATTGAAATGTATCCGAGACTCGATGAGAGGCGTCGAAAGCCATGATACAGGATGGCCTAGTACCTATGGCTTTCGATGTGAAAACATTATAATACAATTACACGCCTACCTACTAAGTAACTACAATGTATCCATGACAAGTTTTTTTTGTTACAACAAAACGTTGTAACATAGTAACACAATAAATTTCTCATTTCTAATGTCCAACAGAACATTTAAATCGAAGAGATTAAGTAAATATTATTCTCCCTGGAATGGACCTACAAGTTGCAAAATAATGTTTTCACCGCCCTGCCTCGGACAGGGAAAAACAAAAACTTGCCGAGATATGTAGCGGCTTAGAGCTAGAAAAACAGGTTTTATTTCTCTGTTTATTACCTATACTAGACTTCTGCTCGTGACTTCGCTTGTGGATGGTTGGAAAAACTAACCGTTTCGATAAATTTACATGGTGTCTCTTTATCTAACTGACAAGATTTTGATTCTTTTTGTTACACTGACACTGACAGGGCATTTTTAAAAACCTGTTTAGAGGCTAAAAATTCCACCCATGCCGGGGCTTGAACCCGCGACATTTGGCTAACCGTGCCAGCGCTCTCCCAACTGAGCTAATGGGCAAGTGCAGGCATCGGCGAAATTTCGAGCCTCTTTATCAACTTCTCTGTACTACGTACAGGCAGCGACATCTGGCCGAAGCAATTCACATCACTTGCAGCCCCGAGTAACCCACTTTGACAAGATTTGCCAACGATCTTTCCAATGGTGGCGCGGTGGCCAGGTCGTTATTTTCTGAAGAAAAGTAACTAATTTTTTGTCATTTAAAGTTGATGATAGCACTCATAGAAATTTATTATGTATTAGCAACTGATGTATTATGTTTAAAAAGATTTGACAAAAGATGGAGAGAGTGGAGTTTTTTAGATAGATAGATAGATAAAACATTTATTTGCATCTGCGTACACACACATATATAACAATTTAAATACAAGAAATAGTTGCACAAGAGAAAACAGAGCACAATTTTACAACATTGAGACAAACAGAGAGCACAAAAATGCAAGCACAGGCAAAACAACAGAATACGAGAAAACGATTTGTGGGTGTGGCAAACGCAAAGGTTTTTTCGCTGCTTTTTTTTCGACAGAATTTTTGACTTCTGTTTTCTATCTATCTAGTCCATTACAGGGACAAGAGATGCCTGACAAGCCCTCACGTACACCCCTTTAGGAAACCGAAAGTGAGGCCAAGGATCACCCGGAAAAAATCTATAGCCCAAGAGGAATTGGAAGCTGCTGCGAACCACCTTCAGAAGTGGAAACCTGTGGTTGAGGCCCTATGCTCCTCTTAAAGAACCTAAGAAGAAAAAGCCCACGAATAGAGCCCACTGCTGGACATAGGCCTCTTTATGTCAAACCAGAACTTTCGGTCCTCTGCCAATCCCGTCATCGCTTGGCATACTTGCTAAAATGGTATATTTTCCTCTTTTTCGTTCCGTGCAAGACGGGCACTAAACAAGACAGTATTAATAATAGGGGTTAAAGTATGAAATTGCCGTTTTATTGCAATAGGTTCTTTGAATTGACATAGAATCTTCATGGTTTGAGGTTTTCGAATGAAACTTTTTTCAAATGGTTTCTATGATGTTCTTTTTTTAAAAAATATGAAACATTTGAATATCGCCTTCAATTGTTTTTGTTATTCAATTTAGACAAGAAAGATGGATACTGCGAAAATTCGAGTGATTTTTGAATACGAGTTCCGACGCGGAACTAACGCGTCAGAAACAGCCCGCAATATCAATGCTGCGTTTGGAGAGGGGTCTATTAATGAACGCACCGTGCGATTTTGGTTTAAACGCTTTCGTGATGGAAATTTCGACTTAAAGAACGAGCCACGAGGAAGACCGCCCACACAGGTGAATAACGATGAATTAAGAGAGGTAGTGGAAGCCGACCCTAGTCAAACTACCCAGGAATTAGCGGCATAGTTTAACGTTACCTTACCCACAATATTGACTCACTTGCGTCAAATCAATAAAATAAAAAAATACGAAAAATGGGTGCCTCATAATCACTCGAATTTTCGCAGTATCCATCTTTCTTGTCTAAATTGAATAACAAAAACAATTGAAAGTCGATATTCAAATGTTTCACATTTTTTAAAAAAAGAACATCATAGAAACCATTTGAAAAAAGTTTCATTCGAAAACCTCAAACCATGAATATTCTATGTCAATTCAAAGAACCTATTGCAATAAAACGGCAATTTCATACTTTAACCCCTAATATGAGAACGACATCGGTCTGTCTGGCCTAGGAGGATTTTTCTATTAAACTTATAGGGAAGAGCGAGTGATCGTGCTCTTCCACTATAAAGGGAAATTTCCCGCCAGGCAGATCGTATGCCTGGGGACGGCCGGTCCGACTATGTTCGTCGGACATTATATTTATGGTATGTCATGTGAAACATTTTGCTTGCGCGATGCAGGAATGTTGGAGTTTATAGTGCGCGCGCAGAGTTGACATGTGCTCGCCACAAACTATAATAAAAGTCATAGTCAGCTATGTTATTCGACGACAATTTTGCTATTATGTCGGGTTGCCAAACAAATATTACAGAATCATCATGATCATCAGCCATTTGACGCCGACTGCAGGAAATAGGCCTCCCTCATGCTTTCCGGTCTTGTGCCGCCCGCATCCAACAACTCCCTGCCACCGTAACCAGGTCGCCAGATCATCTAATGGGGGACCTGTCCACGCTGCGTCCCGGTCCGCGGTCGCCAGGTCAGAACTTTTCCGCCCCAAGGGCCATCAGTTCTCCGAGCTATGTGCCACTTCAACGGAGCAATTCTTCCAGATATATTAGCAACTCGGGTTCTCCTGCGGATCTCCTCATTCCTGATTCGATCACGCAGTGAAACTCCTAACAAAGCTTTCTCCATTGCTCGTTGGGCGAACATGAGCCTTCTTATCAGGCCCATAGTCAGCGCTCACATCTAAAGGTCATCACTAGCAACAGACATTGGTTATTCGTCCATAACGCATCATGGGCAACATACCAACATACAACATATTTTGGACGCGAAAATGTGTTTCAGTTTCGGAACGCTGCCCATCCGAGTTGAATTCGACGAGTGACCGCTTTATCGAAGTTGGACTTACCTAACTGGACTGTTTGTCCCAGGTATATCATAGTGGTCGACAACTTCGAGGTCAGAGCCGCCAACGTTGACAGGAGTGGGTGCTACATGGATGTTCGAAATTGTTGAAATGTAAACTGAACGCTCTCTAATTTGGTGTAGACATTTTTGTCCTTGAATGCATCCAAAGGTCTGTCACTCTCTGTCGGTCGTAGAACAAACGTGTTGTTTTCAAGTTGGCAAATAAATCTGTAAATACTCAAGTAATCCTGGTTTATTTGCTCATAATCCATCAGGTCATGGGCCCAGGGCAGTTTTCACTTCTCGGGAAATAATAATATTTATTATTTTGAGAAAAACACGAAAAATTTTTAAACACACGGGTTACCTTAGCAACGGAAAAGAATGGCCGTTTCTGCAAGCAATGGAATTATCATTGACAAGCTTCGTGTTGTGGAGGACTACAATAATTGGAAATTCATGATGCGGATGTTGTTGTTGCATGAAGATCTGTATGTCTGCGTGGAATCCGAGGACGGATGCAAGGATGAACGGAAAAAGCAAAGGGCATTGGTTAAGATTTGCCTTTCTGTGGGTCCATCAGCCTTGACTCACGTTCGGAACGCTGGGACGGCATATGAGGCATGGGGCAACTTACAACGTGCATACGAAGACAAAGGATTGTGCAGAAGGCTGGGATTGCTAAGATCTTTGTTCGGTACGAAGTTGAAGGAGGGTGAGACCATTGATACATACATATCAAGGATAAGTGAACTTTCACAGCAACTGAAAGATATAGACGCACCACTAGAAGACGAGTTCATCGCAATAATCATGTTGAGTGGTTTACCCAATGATTATGACCCCCTCATTATGGCGTTGGAGCACTCAGGTACAACATTATCGAGTGAAACCGAGAAGGCACGTTGCTTGCTGCAGGGAGCAGGCTTGAGCAAACCGTACTGGGCTGAGGCGGCCAACACAGCGGTTTACCTGAAAAATCTTTCACAGACTGTAGCTGTCTGTGGCGCTGTTCCTGAAGAGCGCTGGTCAGGTAAGAAGGTAGATATCAAGCATTTACGAGTTTTCGGATGTGTGGCCTATGCATTGCAACCAAATCTACGTAAATTGGATGCAAGGAGCAAGAAATATATCTTTGTTGGATATTGCGAGGGCAGTAAAGGCTATAAGTTGATAGATCCGACATATCCGAAGAAAGTTGTCAAGGCAAGACATGTGACTTTCTTGGAAAATGTGTTCGTAAATGATGAGGTACTTGACGACAAGGAGGATTGTAAGATAGCAATACCTTGTGAGAGTTTGGTAAATAACTCGAATGTTACTGCTCAGCCTGATAGTGAAATTGTTCCGGGCACATCTGGCGTACAAGGGCAGGGCACACTAAGGCAGACTTTGGTGGATTCAGGAGAATCTGAATCGTATGCAACAGAGGGGTCTGCTGATGAAACTTATGTTCCAGGTTCTTCAGACTATAATAGTGAAGATTCGAATGAAATAAGCTTTCAAGACATCTCGGATACGTCTGAACGTGCTCAGCTGGCTGGTATGGTTAATACTGACATTGATGTTCCCGATACAGTGCAAGAGGCTTTGGAGAGCAGTGAGGCAGATCACTGGAAAGCAGCAATGAAGGAAGAGTACAATTCTTTTCTGAGTAACAAGTGCTGGACTTTAGTGGATCTACCTGAACAAAAAAAAAGTGTAAAATGCAAGTGGGTATTTGCAAAGAAAAGAGGTCTTAAGGGGGAGTTACTAAGATACAAGGCTCGGCTCGTGGCAAAAGGCTTTACTCAGAAATACGGCATTGATTACACTGAAACTTTTTCGCCAGTGGTGAGATATTCTACAATAAGAATATTACTAGCGATGGCCGCTCAATATGATATGGAAATTGAGCACATGGATGTAAAAACTGCGTTTCTAAATGGAGATTTACAAGAAACGGTTTTTATGGATCAGCCTGAATGCTTCAAAGAAGCAGGAAAAGAAAACAAGGTCTGTCTATTAAATAAGGCAGTGTACGGCTTAAAACAGGCGGCAAAATCATGGTATGACAAAATTAACCATGTTTTGACTGAAAAACTGAAGTTCAGAAAGATGTTATCGGAGCCATGTGTGTTTGTTTATAGTGATGGAGTAGATCTTATTATTATAGCTCTATATGTCGATGACATAATATTATTTTCAACGAGAAGCTCACAAGGAAGGAAGGATTCTTTGAAGAAGCAATTGATGAGCGAGTTTGAAATGAAAGACTTGGGTCAGGCAAGTTATGTCTTGGGCATGAGAATCAGGAGAACTGATGGGAAAATCACTTTAGATCAAACAAACTATTTGAACAAGATTCTGGAAAGGTTTAAGATGTCTGATTGCAAACCGGCTCAAACTCCAATGGAAAGTGGATTGAAGTTAAAAAAGGCTATAAAATCTGATTGCAAGTTAGAGTATAGAAATCTGATTGGAAGTTTGATGTATCTGGCGGTCTGCACGAGACCAGACATTGCGTATGTTGTCAGTTATCTGAGTCAATTTAATAACTGTTATTCAGAAGAGCACTGGAAGTCTGCTAAGAGAGTCTTGCGGTATCTAAAAGGTACGTCTGGCTATGGTCTGATTTTTGGAGAAGGTGAAATGAAGATCATCGGTTACACAGACGCAGATTGGGCGGGAAACGAGGTTGATCGTCGCTCATATACTGGGTATGTTTTTTCTCTTGGTAATTCTGTAGTGTCGTGGGAAAGTCGCAAACAGAGAACAGTGGCTCTGTCTAGCGCCGAGGCTGAGTACATGGCAATCTCAGACGCATGTAAGGAGGGGTTATTCTTGCGAACCTTCTTAAATGAATGTTTTGGTAAAACATGTACTATTAATCTGTTTAACGACAGTCAGTCGGCTCAAAAGATATGCAATAACATATCGTTTCATGCTAGGACGAAGCATATAGACATAAGACACCATTTTGTTCGGCAATTGGTTACAGAAAAGGTTGTGTCTATAGATTATACACCCAGTGGTGATATGGTGGCTGATGTTTTAACGAAAGCATTGTCCAAAGATAAACATAATAAGTTTACTGCTGTGTTATGTTGTAAGTAGCTTATGTAAATGTTTGTTCTTATGTCAATGTTAATTAGGTAGTCTTAATTTGGATAGTTTAAGTCAAGGGATGGCAAAGCAACTTGTCTGAAGTTAGATATGTTTAGTTTAAGGGATGGTGTTGAAATGTAAACTGAACGCTCTCTAATTTGGTGTAGACATTTTTGTCCTTGAATGCATCCAAAGGTCTGTCACTCTCTGTCGGTCGTAGAACAAACGTGTTGTTTTCAAGTTGGCAAATAAATCTGTAAATACTCAAGTAATCCTGGTTTATTTGCTCATAATCCATCAGAAATTATCTTAGTCTTGTCCATATCCATTTTAAGATCCACCATGCCCATTAAAGAATACAAAGAGCATAAAAGTAAGAGGGGTCCGCATACAAGAAACGTGATTATTTATCGTTTATTTTTTTGTTTTTTGTACATAGGTACATACATACATACATAAACTCACACCTGTGTCCCAGAGGGGTAGGCCGAGACAAGGAACTGCCACTTGCCACGATCCTAACAGATCACTTTCGCTTCCTCCGCATTTATTACTCGTTGCATTCACGCACGCCAATTTCGGGTACTTTTTATCTTGCCCTTTGCTAATACATCCTCTATTTGGTCGAAGTACATATGTCCGTCTGGGACGTCCCTTAACGGCCCGGTGGATAAATATAATACTACGTCCAAAAAAATGTGTTTTCTTTCATGCAGCTCGGGACTTTTGCAAGAATCTGACTCACACTAACCGGCTTTTATTAAGCTGCAGATAAATTATCAAAGCTTATCTCTTGTACATTACCGTTTTTGCTACAGAGAAAAAAAAATGGCAAAAGAAGCAAGAAAGTAGAAAAGCAGTAAAAATGAGGTCCTTGATAGGTATGTCTGGTGTTACTTTGAAACCGGCCAGAAAAAAGGCCAGAAATCGAGAAAAAAGGCAAAAATAGTCACGTTTGTTTTAAAGGAACCCGCCTTAAATATACTACTAGCGCTATCTAGTGGCGTTTTAGTGAACTATTTTCCGTAAGTGAACGTTTTATATTAAGTTTACCACCTTATTTTCAATTGTTAGAATTCTTATACGTTTTCCTGTAATTCACAAGCAATGAACTATATTTTGTATTTTTTTCAAAATTTTAGGTTCAGTAGGGGGGAGGGAATGGTCAATTTTCGATTTCTCTCATGATTAAAATCAAAACTATTTATTTTACAATAATAACTGCTTATCCTAAACCACAGGTTTTAACCTTTTTTAGGAAGCAGGGTACCACTGCCTTAGTGATAAGGTCACTGTAAAATGTTTCTTGAATAAATTATCTTATCTTATCTTATCTTATCTTATCCTCATAACGAGCCCTGACTGGCACTGTAAGGTTTGCAAAACTTTTTTTCTATTACCTAATTAGTCCCCCGAAAATTGCCATTATGTTAAAAAAAATTATTTACTTTGCACATCCGTATTTGCGTCATAGGATTACACCATCCTACCAAATTTCACCTGATTTGGTCCAGTACAATCGGAGAAAATTGACTGAGACAGACGGACGGACAGACAGAAAGACGCACGAGTGATCCTAAAAGGATTCCGTTTTTTTTTTTACGGTGTATGGAACCCTAAAAAGATCTGTCAGGATTGTGGCAAGTAGCAGATCCTGGTCTCTGCCTACCCCTCCGGGATACAGGCGTGAGTGTTTGTTTGTTTGTTTGTTGGTTTTGTTAGTCTTTATATAGTATAAAAAACCCACCGAACGTGAGCCCGACTTCCACTAAAGGTCCGAACTGAATGAAATTAAAAAAACGCATTTTAACAAACATACATACATAAACTCACGCCTGTATCCTAGAGGGATAGGCAGAAATATTTATTACGGAACCCTTCGGTTTACGTTCTTTCCTTTACATTCAAATGCATACATTCCATTATTTTATCCCTAATATATCTGTATACCTTGTATAGGTATACAGATATATTAGGGATAAAGTAATGAAATACGCCCACTGTTGGGCACAGACCTCACCGTTACGCCAACCTCGCTAACCTCGTCCATTGTCCTCCGCGAAATCCATCCCTAATAGAATTAGTTTCAATTCGATTAGTTATCAAATAATTTGGCACATCTCTACTGAGTTGAACAAAATATTACTATGTTTTTTTTTTACATCAGTCTTAAAAACTAATCTCAAAATTACCCCATCTTGAGACTTGTCCATTATGCAGCAGCATTTTACGATTCTCAATATATTTCCCGGCATCGGCAGCTGTGATTACAATTTCCCCTACACTGTGAGAACCACTTATTTACGATGGCGGGGCAGTAAACTTGTTGATTTACATAGAGGACTCCTCAGACGACCTGGCGCCCTGCCAGATCTTGAACTTTCGAAACAGCTTCACGAAGGGCCAAGTTGATAACTCCACACGCTCACTATAAGACTATACATATATATGTACACTCTACATCAGATGACAACACAGTATAATACTTAATATGTAAAATATACACAAACTATTAATTGAGCAAACAATTTGAAATAAAAAATTAAAATCGACTTCGAAACACTACAGCACTAAAAAGTTAGAAATAATTTAAATAATTTAGAAGTATGTATACAAGTAGGTGTTGTAGAAGTATAATTTGTAGTCGGTGCCCAAAATATATGTGCTGGTCATGAAACTGGGCACCGACTACAAATTATACTTCTACAAAGTCATTATTATTAATTGACTGTGTTATACCGAACCTATTTATCGCATTGTTTGGTTTTTCCCTTTTTTAATGCGTTTGAGGACATTATTTATTTTTTATTTTATTTATTTATGTAGAGAGTGAGTACCTACATTACATAAGCAGCCTATATACGTCCCACTGTAGAGCACAGGCCTTCTCTCAGAGAGAGACTATGGCTTAATCACCACGCGTGCCCACCGCGGATTGGCGATTCCAAGCGCTGAGGTATGAGAATAGCTCAGACACTCAGGTTTCCTCACGATTTCCTCTTTTCCTTCACCGTTAGCGAGTGGTATTGCTACTAACTTCAGAAATGTACATAACTTAGAAAACTGGCCATCCAAAGAGGTAACGACGCCAGCGTCCTGGGCTCATTACCGCGGGACAGTGACCTGGGGCAGGTGTTTTATTTGTAAATATAGAATTTATGTTATTTATATATTTTTAACATTTATATATTAATTAAGTCCAGTTTCTTATTTCAATTAGTTTTATTTTTGTTATGTTATGAATAAAAATAATTTTTGTGTTTTTAGTGCTGTAGTGTTTTGAAGTCGGGTGTTATATTTCACTTAGAAAACAAAGTCATAGGTACATGCTCGCACTGAGAATCGAACCTAGTTCTCTCGCTTCCGAGTCAGATGTTCTACCCACTAGGCTACCACCGAGAGTGAGTATGGGCTTAATAACCACGCGCGCCCACCGTGGATTGGCAATTTCAAGCGCTGAGGTGTGTGATCACCTCTGACACTACTGTATAACATTCTAAGTATATCAAAAAACTAAATTTTATTAAACATCAACTTTAAATATTATTAAACATAAGTGCCACTTCAACTTACTAATCCGCTGGGCAATGGCGACGACTTTCGTTCGTCTACGGATCTCATCATTTCCGATTCGATCTCATAGAGAAATTCCGAGCATAGCCCTTTCGTTGCGTGACCTTGAGCTTGGATGGACATGGAGAATGGACATGGACATGAAGATGGACAGATGACCTCATCCAAGTGGCAGGCAGACGCTGGACGCAAGCTGCTTCCGACCGGTCTTTTTGGAAATCCATGGAGGAGGCCTATGTCCAGCAGTGGACTTCATGTGGCTGAATGATGATGACGATGAAACATAAGTGGCCAAGGTGAGGTCCACAAACTCAAACTCAATGCATAATTCTCTCATTCCCTCCAGCACGATAGAACCAGGTGTTTAAGACTTGTTGCTACGATCATTGGCACGACGCCATCTCATAATGGCGGAAAATCTGGCGCGTCTTAGGGTGGAAACACACTGTGGCAGAGGCGAGGCAAAGTTTTTGACAACGACTGCCTCTTTACACGCTTGACAAAACAAAGGTCGTGGCTCTCGATTTCCGCCTGAGGTCACCGTAACTTTTCTATTTATTTATTAAGTTTATATGCACGAGGCCTATGTCCTGCAGTGGGCGTCAAATGGCTGATGATGATGATGATGATGATGCATGATTTTCACGTTTAATTGTCTTTTAAAAGGCCTCAGTCTGGGTGTCACCAAGCGGTGCTAGCGTCAGTAGAGGCCATGGATTTGAATTTCGGCATTTACAAAAGACTTTGTTTTCTACGTTACGTGCATTTGTGAATTTGAAGAAGCTAACTAAAGATATCACTGGCTAACTTTGAAGGAAAATATGCTGAAACTCGAGTGTCTAAGGTTGAAATCTCCAAACCCACTTAGCGGTCAGCTTAGAACGATTGGAAAAGGGCATTTTTTAATACAAATTAAGGGTAAAAAAGATATATGAAACATATTTGGACGTCATTTTCCAAAATATTTTTTTTTACATAGCTTCTTTTGTGTCCCACTGCTGTGTTTATTTACAATAAAAATATGTTCTCTATCTATCAATTTTTTTTTTTAAGTTTCTGAAAACCTACATTTTAAAAGGAGATTTTTTTTTTTTTACACGTTTCCTTTGTGTGGACGAGACACGGCAATTTTTTTGCTTCATCTCACCTATAATATCTGACGAGCGTGTAGCTTCACCCTTATAATTTGGCTCTCAAAATGTCCGAGGCTTTACCGACTTTACGCCACTGTGACTGTTCGCTTACTAACTGTGTCTATGTTGCGGAAATAGTGTGGTAAAAGGTAATTAAGGACGTCAGCAGGTAGTCAAGTAACTTAATAACAAAAATTAAAATACAATGGGGAACTTGCGTCTAACTTAGATTCGAGTGACATTGCTTTTATACCATAGAAATCGAATTATAAAAACCTTGGAAAAATTAAAAAATAAAACTATAAAAATATTTTTTCGGCGTTTTCGGGGTCACAAAATATGCGAAAAATAAAGTTACTCTTATAACATAAACCTTATTAGATTTCGTTTTGTCATTGAATTCTGAACGTTTTCTTATAAGGGTGTATATGCATAAAAACATTATTTTACGAGATAAATCAAATAATGATAAATGCTTCATCCATTATAGGCGTTACCAAGGCCATGCTAACTTTTTTTATGAGAAAAAATTGTTTCCGAAATTATCAATTTTAATATTAAACGTGCCGTTTACAGCTACTTATTATTTATATTCAAAGACGCTAACTTCCAGATAAACCAGCAATGTTTCAACGAAGTGAAAAGGGAATAAAATGTGTATTTTGAAATAAATAAAATCACTTTTTGGTTCATTTTTTTGAAAGGAAATAGTATTGAAGTTATAGATTTGGAAGATGTGAGTTGGTTTCTGGCAGTGGCTGCATGAGGATGGCTGAGGACAGAAAAGTGGCGTGCCTAAGGTGAGGTGAGACATAGTCCAGCAGTGGACGTGTACTGTACGGGCTGATTGATTATGTGATTATGAGACCAAACAATGCGAAAACAGTTATATAATAACGTTAAAAAGCATTTCTCCGCATCCGGCCCATTGCAGTATTAAGCCCATTCGCCACCGTTACGTCATAAAGCGCTCCTAAAGCGGCTTTATTGCTTGGCTGCTGGCCAATGCTGCTGAAACTTGTATCAACAAGTCTACGTCAATCTATGCCGTCCGTCACGGTCCGGTAGGTACTGGGGGAACCAAAGAGGTTTTACGAAAGTTTTATGTCACTTTTGTGTTCTCCTGCGAGGTTTTTTTAAAAGATGTTAAGTTTTTTTTGGCATTTGTTTAATGGAGGCAGGTGGGGATGGAAGACGGCCGATGGAGGTAGCCACTGAGTGGTGGCTGAGCGGGTCAACGGTCGGTGGGCAGACCACCAGCTCGGTGGGCGGACCACTAGCCCGGTGGACAGACCACCAGCTCGGTGGGCCCTGTTTATGGGCTGATAGACCACAGAACAGAGAATTCCTATGTTCTGTGTGATAGACAGATAGATTACTTTTAAACTTAACCATTTGGAGAGAACATTAATTTAAACATACTGTTTTTTTATAAATAGCAGTTTTCGGCATCGCGATTGTCTTCCACTTTGGAACCATCTAAGGCGGCTAGCTTGAAAAATATCGCTTACTTATAGTTCAAATAGGATTATTTTTCTAGCATATGATTCGAACTTCTTTCAGAAGGACGTAAAAATATATATATAAAAATACAAAAAGATCAATTTTTCATTGATAAAAAATACATTTCATCCTTTTTATCTAGAGATAATATGGACAATAACAGATTACATTACGAAAGCCGAGAGCCAAAGTTTACGTTATTTTTACGTAACGTGTGATGTCATTTTACTCGGAGAGAGGGAAATTATTATTGTAGGTAATTGCATCAGTCAAAAAATATGCAATGAAAATGCAGAAAGCCGCATAGAAACCACACTTCAGGACGTAAAAAAAATACGAAAAAATGGCGTAAAAATCCAAACTGAGAGTCTGATAACTCCACAAAATGTAATTTACTCCATATTGGATACGCTTAAAAACGGAACAATTGCTTTTTCTTTTTTTTTTCGCTCGAGGCCCGGCACAATAAAACAGTGCCAGTATTTTCAATAACAAAATAGCCGGCAGGCCGTCAAAGTTGAAATTGTTGTCCGACGCCGGCTACGTATAACGGATGTTAAAAAAAATAATACAAAAGTGACATTCAAAACAGCGTCGCGCTGTTTTGACTAATTTTAACACTGTCGGACGAATTCGAGTTTTAATATCACTTGAATAAAAATCCTTTTTGATTTTCTCTGCGCGAAGTAGCTATACTTGTACCACATATTGATGAGTTTAAAAAAATATTTTTTAACAAATTTGGAAAAAATCATTTGTATGGGAATCGTTCCACCTTTTTAAGTGACATTTAAAAAGTGGTGCAAGTTAGGATCACATACGTTTTCTTAGCAGCAAAGACGGTTAACTTTAGTTTAAAGCTTAGTTGTTGATTACCTTCTAGGCGAAAATTTCGCACCTTGTAGCAAAACTGCTGTGGGTTAGTATGTGAATGTGCTTCTATACGTTTATAATTTGACGAAAAAAGTCATAAAGTCATAATTATTAATAATAATAACTTCCACACAACACAATCACTTGACCTGGTCCCAAACAAGGATACCCTGTGCTATGGTAACCAGGCAAAGACGTGACAGACTGAGGCCTTTTGTACAAATTTACGACGGCCCCCAGTGGGAATTGAACCCACGACCTCTGTTTTGGTAGCAAAACGCCTTAACGGGTAGCCCAATGAGGCAGTCGATTAATAACTAATTTTAAATACTACATTTTTTTATATTACAATATCTGATAGAAGGATGAAAGATGAATAAATATACTTCCATGTCTTTCTTTTATTTTTCATAGATGTTTTAAGTGCGCCGCATTGCTATTGTAATGTTATTAGTTATGTGCGATAAAAGTATAACAATGAAGCATTTTTATGCATTTTTTAGGACTTGCCAAGTCAGCCAGAACATCTACTTATGAAAGCGTTTTCTTTTTTTTCTACAATCTACGGTGATGTCTTTCACTGCCAGTATTTTCATTTACCAGTTCAAAGGTAAATCGATTCACCAAAAAAAACAACATCGAATCATAATGAAATCGAAGTTTCTATTGTATTATACTGGTTAAGATTCGATTATCAAGTATCGAAACTCGATTGTGACGGCCAAGTTTTAAAACTTTTCAGCGATTCATAAAAAAACGTCAATCATAAGCTAATCCATTACTCAGAAACCACAAAAGGTTTTCTTTGCAGCCAACTTGTTCAGCGTCAAAGGAACGGAAAGTTTTCGCGAGACCCATTCTTGCTGCATTTGGAATAAAGTTACAAATTGAACGAGAAGTGTTCAAAGTCTGCCTTTTCGAGTGGAATAATAATTTTTCGGAGTTTGTGTCTTTTGTGGCAACCTCAGAAGTGTTTGACCGATGTTTTGAAGGGAGCAATTGTTTTGCTGATTTTGTGGTTGCAGGCACCACGGTTTCCCGGTGACAGAAACACAAAGTAAACACGAAGGTACACAAACAAAATAAAATCACGCCTGTATCCCGGAGGAGTAGGCAGAGATAAGGGTCTGCCACTTGCCACAGAAATCTCGATTCTCAGTTAGTTGTTTTATTTAGATAGATATATAAAACAAAACGAGAATAATTAATTACCATAAAATTATAGATTTGTAACCGAAATAAGTCATAATTACTATTAATGACTTATTTTGGTTACAAATCTATAATTTTATGTAATCACTATTAATAACAATTGAATTCTCAAATTACATTCAGCTTATTTTTTCAGAGCGTGCAGTGCGGCCTTGAGCCTAGGTCCAAGAATCTAGGAGTTAAATAGATTTTAGCAAGTGGTATTTGCTACTATGAATTCACAAACGTAACTTAGAAAACAAAGTCATTGGTACATGCGAACACACCGGGATTCGAACCCTCTCCTCTCAAATATGAGGGAAGCGTTACCGCTCTACCTCCGCTACACCCGCTCAGTCTGGGTGTTTTTCCAATATATTTTTTTAGGGTTCCGTACCCAAAGGGTTGGGAACCCTATTACTAAAACTGCGCTGTCCGTTCGTCTGTCCGTTCCTTTGTCACCAGGCTGTATATCACGAACCGTGATAGTTAGACAGTTGAAATTTTCATAGATGATGTATTTCTGGTTGCCGGTATAACAAAAAGTACTAAAAACAGAATAAAATAAATATTTAAGCGTCCCATGCAACAAACGTGATTTTTTTGCCGTTTTTTGCAACGGGTAGACGCTTTAAACAATCAAATATTGTATAGATAATGGTACGGAACCCTTCGTGTGTGAGTCCGACTCGCACTTGGTCGGTTTTTTATTTAAAAACATTTAGGCTCACGTAATAGAATCAGAAAGTGGTTTAAATTGTCCTAAATCATAAATTTACAACGTAAATGAAGCATTCCAGAACAGCTGCCCTGGCACATGAAATCCTGTTTAAGTGTTTTCCGGAAGTAAAACAACGTTAGCAATAAGCTTCCGTCTGCCTGAAGACCGCAAGTGTCTCCTTGTATAATACTCCAGATGTGGCCAGGGAGCTTGGAATATTCGCCGCAGCAGAAGCCTTACCACAGGTTTTTCGTGTATTTTCTTATGCCACATTTCCCGTATTGTGTATTTCGTGTGCAATAATGTATAATTTATGATTAAACGAACTTACCTGTATACGTGAAGTTCTATCATAATTACACGAAGTGCTTTGTTTGAAGAGATTGGTAATATGAAATATTTTAGATATTGTCTCAGGATTCACCAGGTCTTTTTTTATATAGATAGATAGATAAATCATTTATTTGTGCTTAGAGACACACACACATAAAGCAATAAGTACATAAAAGTTGATGACGTACAATAGTTTAGGTACAACTACAAACTTATCTTACAAACTAACTTATATGTTGTATAAACATAAAGTCATATAGGCCATATATGGGTGTGCCACAGAAGCTCAAACGGCCGTACCTCAGCATTATAAATATCCACTTTAATTAAGCAGATATTTTACTGATTTTCAGCTACAGCCAGAGTGTGAGAACGGCGATATTTATAGATAATCATTAAATGTTTAAAATAAAAATTGTACAAATCAAACCATAACACATAACAAGAAAAAACGCTCTGTACATTAAATATATTAGAATTGCATAATAATTAAGGTCTATTGATTTCATTCTTCATAAGGGAAGTAGTGTTCTGTGTAATTAGTAGTGTGTTGTTGCATAGTCGTTATACCTCTAGTTATTTAATTATTTATATCATTTCATTATTTAGCAATTTATATCATGTACGTAGCTGGGTGCGCAAGCTCCCGGGGTCAGTTAGCCGAAGTGTATACAAAAAGAAAATCGGTCAAGTGCGTGTTGTGCCATGAGCAGTGTAGGGTTCCGTAGAAAGAGGGTTTGTCTGCTTTACAGAACTAACACTTCATGAATGTAATTTTCAATGGATTTTGTACGAAATTTTCCTTGTATAACTTGGTCGCCTAGTACACGTTAACTTGTGAAGCCGACTTAGCCGTGATAGCTTTCGTTTTAACTTTATTATATGTGCTACTGCCCTGAATTTTTTCACGTTTCCTCAATCAACCGTTTAACCAGCAGAGGGGGGAGGGGATGCTCTACTCTGACAAAAAAAAATGTGATTTAAAGCTAAATATCTCGCAAACGAAACCCTAGATCGAAAAATGGTTTTCCTGCACCCACAATATTTTTAAAGACCCTATCTAACGGGGTATCTAACGATATCCCACACAAAGGTGTAGGCGTGAAAAAAAATTACATCTCTGATTTAGTTTTTTTTTTCGATATTTTTTCTACTCTTTCATTCTACTTTATTATTCTCCGTGTGGCGCTGGATTAAGAATAGCGTCACTTCATTACCGTCCGTGGATGTCGTAGAAGGCGACTGAGGAAATCAATTACCAGGAGACGGGCAGCAGCGTCTTCCTGAGATTCCAACCGCACACTGCGATCGCCAACCCGCCTGCCAAGCGTGGCGATTATGGCAAAACCCCTCATGGTTATGAAAACCACGAAGGAGGCCTGTGTCCTGCAGTGGGCGTCAAATGGGTGATGATGATGATGATGATTCTACTCTTTTGTGGCACAATAAATGAATATGTATAGTTGTATACATATGCCAAATATCAGCTCTCTAGTACTTATCGTCTCCACGCTAAGCCGCGGACAGACAGACGGACAGACAGAGAAACAGACAGACGGACGGACATGATAAATCTACAAGTGTTCCTTGTTGACCCTAAAAAACCAAATTATAGCTGTTAACAGTAGATTAACAGATTTAAAGTGCACAAGAAACCGGGGGTCAATTTTCCTTACTAAGCTCTCCTATTGTACTCGTCAAATGGATATTATATCTTACTACTGTTTCGTTTCTCTCCATTGTTTTATTTTTTTTGTTAGGACCATTTGTGTCACAATGGAAATAAATGTTTTTCACTTTCACGGACTAACATTCATCTATCCGAAATTTCACAATTATAAATCTTATAATTTTTAAAGTTCGGATGGATGAATGTTTGTTATCTACTCAATCACACCAAGACGGCTTAATAAATATGGATGAAATTTGGCACATAGACATTCATAGTCTGGAACAGTTACATGGGTTACTTTTTATCCCGGAAAAATACACATGAAAATTTTCACACGAACGAAATTGCTGGCAAAAGGTAGTATATTTCTATAATACCCAATACAAGCATCCGCAGGACAGAGGCCTTCTCTCAGACAGAGATAGTATGGGCTTAATCAGCAAGCGTGCCCACCGCGCAGATTGACCATTCGAGCGGTAATAAAAGTAAACACCTGACACTGGTTTCCTCACGATGTTTTTCTTCTCAGTTAGCGAGTAGTATTTCTACTACAAATTCACAAATATACGTAACTTAGAAAACTAATTAATTGATACATGCAGTGGATTCGAACCTGCGACCTTTCGTGAAGCCAGCTTTTTACTGTTTTGTTACAAACACACACGTTTTACTATTTTATATATCTATGTATATATAAAATTCGAAAGTCGTTAACAAACGATTGATTTTAACTTCTCTTAAAGAAATATTGTCAAACTCAGTTAAAATCTTAAGTGTACTCACAAAAACCCCTCAATCTTTGCTTGGCAGTCTAAAATAGACCCCATTCGTTTGCTTTAATGGTTCAAAATGCAAAGGTTGAACTACAAGAGAGCTCAGGAAAGTTCTTCGAAGTCTTCATTTCCGATGTTCAATTGATATCGAAACAAAATGGCTCGAGACTGAGTTGGGAAGTCAGTCTTGAGTTCTGGGATTTGAATGCGGCATATTGGATGTCATTTGGATGTCTCAAAATATTAATAATACGCTACAATTAGGATTACTTTGGAGGTCGCCAGAGGTCGCGGGTTTAAGTCCCGGTTTTTTAGCCAGTTTTTTAGCCTTTAAGTAGGTTTTTGAATTCTATCAAATCCAAATTATTAAAGGTCATCATCCGGGAACTGTGCGCTATACGGCAAAACCTAGACATGTAAGCCTTATAATGTATTTTGTTTTCTGGTGTGTACAATAAAGTGTTTTAATCTAATCTAATCTAACTTGGGGTGTTAACTTTTGGTCATACATAAATTTAAGCCAATACCCCAGAGAGGTTGGCAGAGACCGGCGTTTGACACTTTCGCGTCATCAACATTAATTTTAATTTTTGAGATCCAGAACTACAGTGCAGAACAGTTTTACGCAGCTAAAAGAAACAGATTAACGAGATTTTGTAGATGGATCTAGTTTGTTATGGTAGTTTGTTGGATGGATGGGTTTAGCTACTTTTTATCCGAATACCACGCGAGTGAAGTCGGGAACAAAACTAGGCATCGATAAAACCATTTTGTGCCCAAGTCTTAAGATAATTTTTTATAAAAAAATATTAAAAATTTAAATGGCAAAATTAAATGCCAGCATAGGTGTATACATATTTACAATTTACCTCATCCATATTCTATTTCGTTTTCATGAATCGATGCCGATGAAAACAAAAATTCTTGTGCTCTTTCCAACTAGGATCTGTCTCTCAAGATAGAAGAGCTAGACAAGCGAATTTATGCCCTAGCGTCCAAGGAACAAGGATTTATTTCCAACAATAACTCTAAACTGTCTGTGTTGATTCAGACATTTAGATGCGTTTTTCGTTTGTTCCATCGTTCCTTTTTGAAAACAACTTGCTGGGCGGAGTTTATAAATAGAACAAACATTTTCGCTTTGTAAGGACGAAGAACTATGTTTTTTTTTTAATTTCTGTAGGAAACTAGCCAGTACTGTCTTATATACTAACAAAATAAAAAATATTGAATGTTTTTACCTGATGAGTGTCTTAGGCGACGATGTATAAAAATAGCAAAATTAGGTATGTACTTTACGTCTCAGAAAAAAAGAATTTAAAGTTTAGGCCAAATGTGTTAATCTTGTCTCTCCCTTATATTCTAATCATTAAATCAATTTAATTTACTTCAGCATAGGTTACATTTATTTTACAATAGAATCATAAACCAACTAAACTATGCTCTACCCACATGAGTGTGCAATTTATATAACACACTATTATCATGCCACGCATTATCTAATACATAATATTCAATTTCAGCTGATTTTCTTCTTGTATTCACGTTCATTGGTTATATTTAATTTTTGGTTAAATTAGATGATTTCTTCGAGAATCTTTGTAGTAAGCCTTCAGAAACTTAAGTATATTGTCGAGCTCTCTCAAAGACTTACACAGTTTATATACATTTTATTTTACTTTATTTCATTTTATTTGTTGCATTACATAACAGATAAGTAACATTGCGTGTTAAAATTTCGTTATAAATGGTGAAGGCTTAGAAGCCATTTCCAGAATAATTTTGTCAAACAATGCTGTTTTGTGGAGAAAGAGAGAAAGAGATAGATAGGTAGATAGAAAGAGATAGAGAAAAAGAGAGAGAGAGATAGAGATAGATAGATAGATAGAGAGAGAAAGAAAGAAAGAAAGAAAGAAAGAAAGAAAGAAAGAACGAAAGAAAGAAAGAACGAAAGAAAGAAAGAACGAAAGAAAGAAAGAGCATTAAAATTTCTTTACCGCCACAGAAGGGGTCGTAAAAACGGATTTTTCTTTTGAAAATAAAACTATACCAACATTATACATAAAGAAACGTGGCAAAAACGAACAAACATACAATTATTTACATATTTACTTAACTATTTGCTTTTATGCTCAATAAAACAAGAAAAACCACAATTTCATTACTTTCACAAACTGCCAATGCAGTTTATCGGTAAGTTTGAATTTTAGTCAGTAAAGTTGTACCGGGATCGATCTGATTCGCAGACTACTCGGTGTGAGTATAGACAGAGCCCATTCCGTCCAGAATAGGAACGTATATCGGTTCCATCTTTATTACCAAAATAAAACTACATTGCTGATTTCAGCGGTACTGGGCATTTTCAATAACTTTATCAAAAATAGGTCAGATACCATTAGACTCTTAAAGTCGGATATTTTACTATTCCAGTGTTACTATTCCAGTCGACAGCTCATCAACCTTTATATTTTATTGAGTTGCAAAATCGCCCGTAAGGTAACTGAATACAGTGCACGGATGTAAATGTTAGTGTACAGTCGACTGTACCTACCTATAAAAGGTACTTTATTCCATCCATAATGGTCTCTACCGTAATAAAATGATAATAAAGCCTCCGCTGCTTGGAATAAGACTCACCAAAAAGGCTGAAAACTCTACCAACTTCAACTTTTCCTATTATCGTTTTCAAGATGTTGAATACTTGTGTTTGTATTAACAAGGACCATTTTTAGGGTTCCGTAGTCGACAAATAGTCGGAACCCTTATAGTTTCGCTATGTGCGTCTGTCTGTCCGTGTCAGCTGCTGTGAGAGCTGAAATTCGGCATCGACATATATATTAAACATGTTGACTTTTGAAGAATAAAATCGTAAAAACTTTTTATTTTGATGCAATTGGAATTTTTGACCAAATTTTATTTAAGGTTATATTACATAAACTCACTCTAAGCGACAAGACCGCCAATTGTATACCACTACTTAGATATAAGAAATTATTTGTAATTCTTGCACCTGGTTGTGAAATAAAGTGTTCTCTATTTATCTATCTCACGCCTGTATCCCGGAGGGGTAGGCAGAGACCAGGGTAGGACAGACCTCTTTCGCTTCATCAACAGCCATTAGGCGTTGCATGCATGCACGCCACTTGCGGGTAGTTTTTATCTTGCCCTTTGCTATAAAATCAGATTTATTTGAGGATAATTCATTCAAATTATCTAAACGTGTAATGGCTCAATACTTTTTAAATAAAAAAAATGTTACACTTATGAAATAAACCCTACCTAATAAGAATATAGCCATCTAAAACCAAAATAATAAATAATTGTTTTGTAGTTACTTACTATATGTTAAATTACAAAGCAAATCATTCATTTAAAAGAACATTAGGTATAGTGAGAAACCTCTGTCTTAACGTGCATTTAAGTATACCTCATATTTTTGTATTTTTGTCAATAGAATAAATGTGGATATTTTTTGTTAGCTTCTTCTCCACATAATCTATTAATTGTGAAACTAACAGTATTGATGTTCATTGTGTAAACATTTTGTTCTTATAATGAATAACATAATATTTTAATTTAGTTAAAAATATAAAATTTGCGAGTGACAGATAATTTTGACAAATTAAACACCCTTAATAGAGATCCCTAGAACTTGACTCGCTACAACTTAATTTGTAGTTTTGGCAATTTCCTGAACAATTTACCTTCTTAGTTGTTAGTTCCGGGCCTTCGTAGAAAGGAAACCTTTGAGTTAATGTTTGGGCTCAAGTTTCGTACCATACCAATGTAATTTCGGCACATGCACTCTACGGGCGAAAGAGAGAGGGCATCTAGATTTATGGTCTTATTTATAAAAACACGATTCCTCTAACACTTCTCTAAGGCAGTTAAAATAATCTGTGATTATGTTCTTTCCTTTGCCGCAGACTGCGAATAAAAAAAAAACTGCGTTATTATTTTTTATTAAAATTACTTCGCTTAGGCATAAACAAACAAAGGACGAAAGTAATAAAAATAAAAAATAAAAATAATAATTTACTTGTTTCCGCATATATAATGATAGAAAATTACACATTTAAAACAACAGAAGAGATTTTTGAACGTTACGGTACCTCCTATCTCTTTTAATTCATAGTTTTGAACTGAGGCCCGGCAGTAAGGAATATTAAAAAATATGTTACACAATTATTTCATTTAATACTATTATAAGGACGACCAGCCACAAGATGGATCGATCACCTCATCCAAGTGGCAGGAAGACGCTGGATGCCGCCGTCTTTTTGGAAATCCGTGGAGGAGGCCTACCTATGTCACGCAGCGGACTTCTTGTGGCTGAATGATGATGATGATCTCTTTATAATAATGGAAAGATTCTTTATAATAAAATCGCGATGTAGTAAGAAAAGTAGCGTTAGCATAACAGAAAAATCAAAATATTAAAAAATATCGACTTTTGTAATATTTTAAAAATTAAATCCATGTCACATATTCTTTTTACACAGACTTTTGTTATTCTTTATACACGCTGAAAGCTGGGCGGGTTAAAAGCCGCGGTTATGTATTTAGTAATAATTGAAAAAATTGAGTAGTATTCAATACTATTCTGTTACTATCTGTTTACCATGAAAATGTAAAATGTTTTTCGGAGGAGCTCTGCTTATCCTAAACCACAGGTTTTATAACCTTTTTAGGGAGCAGCGTAGTGATAAGGTCACTGCAAAACGTTCCTTGAATAAATTAACTTTTATCTTTATCTTTTTATCTATTTTGACTAGTACTATAAGTTTGTATAGACGTAAAATAAAAATTACTTTATTACTTTTAAGTATAGACGTAAGATAAAAATAAAAGAGTTGAGAAATCTTGTTTAGTTGAGAGATCTTGTTTTAACAGCTTTGCGAGCATTTAATTCAGCCTCTCCGTCTCTCAGAACAATGACGCACGCAGCGCTCTGGCTGGCTACTAATGGTTCTCGCAGATTCGATTTGGTGTCGAGATATTTTTGATAAGTGCCTTTTACAGAAACCAACTATCGTATTCGATAGCAATTTTTGAGGCAGGCTCATTTTGATATGGCATTTAAGCTACCCAATATTCGTGGTGTAATATTACTCTTGTTCCTGGACAAAGTATTATTATTATTTAGGTTTTCGGTTTCACGGGCGAAACTTTAACAACATCAGACTCCAACTCGATTCAGCCACAATCTCTGGCCAACCGATCATAAACAAACCCCCGAAATTAATATAATTTATCAGGTTAACTTTACCCATTCATGTCAGTGGGCAAATGTTTTGAATTTACAACGGTGCAGAGTGGATTTACTGCCCACTGGGTCAGAAGTTACTGTTTGATTATAATAATTATGTACAATTTGTACTTGTTAGTTTCTCGACGTAGCAAAACTTCGTGATTGAATATTCACTGCCTCGTTGGTCTAGCGCAGGGTTTCTCAAACTTATGGTGCCACATACCCCTATTAAAGTTTCTAGAAGACAGCGAACCCCTAACACCCCCCCCACCTCAAATGCACAAGTAATAATAAATAAAACAAATAAATACTGCGCAAGCCAGAGCTGTCAACTCCACTTTTAGAATAGTAGTAGATGTACCATAAAATTGGTAGAAATTAAAAGATTAGAAAAATGAAAATTGCCAGATTGACATACTTATCCTGTAAATGCAGTTTAGAAGATTACACTGTATAGATAATTTTAAAAATACATTACCTACATTATGTAAATCTTGTCGCGAACCCCCTACCGTCGAATGGCGAACCCCTAGGAGTTCACGTACCCCACTTTGAGAAACCCTGGTCTAGCGGTATTAAGTCTGATTACCATGCCGGAGGTCGTGGGTGCGATTCCCACTGGGGGCCGCCGTACATTTGTACGAATGGCCTCAGTCTGGGTGTAGTTCTATGTTTGTGATGTCCTTGCCTGGTTACCAGATTACCAGTCCTAGTTTGGGACCAGGACCAGTGATTACATACATACATAAGAGAGTTTCTACTGAATTTAAACTATAACTCTACAGAATCGCTCCTTGAAATTATTTCTTGACTCACACTTTACTCACGCACTTACACACACCATCTCACAAACCAAACCTACACCACACTGAATCACATTACACCACACATACATCACTCACTCAACCAATCCCTCTCAGAAATGCTAATTACTACCTAATTCTGATCTGAATCAAATTCACATTTATTAAAATTCTGATTTGAAATAAATCGAATTATAATTAAATTGAAATTAAATTAATACATAATTTAATATAATTGAATAGAATTAATCACTTGCGGAAAAGTAATTTTTCATAAATTCATATCTTTTAAATTAAAAATAAAAAAAAAATGTTATGCCAATATTATTATTAAGTTGATTGATGCAACTGCAATCAATATTATTGTAATAGTGTTTTTCATACGCCATGTCAAAATGTTATGATATTTTCTTTCCTTCGGTCACCACTATACAGGTTTTAAGCCTAGTGTGGAGACCACTGTAATGCTTGTATGTGCTCTCATGTTTTGAATAAACAATTTCAATTTCATTTCATTTCATTTCACATAAACTCACGCCTGTATCCCAGAGGGGTAGGCCGAGACCAGGGACTGCCTCTTGCCACGATCGAACACAGAACGCCTTCGCTTCATAAACATTCGTTAGTCGTTGCATGCACGCAAGCCGGTTCGGGTATTTTTTATCTTGCTCTTTGCTAATACATCCCCTATTTGGCCATAGTATGTCGGCCTGGGACGTCCCTTACCGGTCCTTCCACCCACATTCGCTCGATATAAAATATCTGTTTCACCAATCTAACTTTCTTCATCCTCTCCACATGTCAAGACCAACCCAACATTCCTTTCCCAATTTTTGTCACTAGTGTGGATGTTATTTATGTCCGTCTATTTCCTTCGGCAATCTTCCCGATATAGAGTTTCTTGGAAGAAATTGAAGAAGAAGAAGAAGAAAAAAGACATTTACTATACCAACAAGATACATCACAGAAACAAAATAAGCACATAAGTAACATAATATGCACAACAACAGAAAGAAAACTAAATACACAACAGACAAAACGAATGAATAAAACAGGACCATAGATGTAGCCTGTGGTGTACCTACGTTGCCACAAAAGGCAGCTCTGACTCAGCGTTGTGCTGAGGAAGTGATCCCTCAGCGCTGATTTTCAGTCAGTGCCTACGGTAACCCATAATTGTACTACGGAGTGCGTGCCGTGGTGCAGTTAAAGAATTAAGACAAATTCAATTGTATGTATGTTATACAGTAAAGTAAAAAACAGCAGGCCGCCAACTGTATTTCTTAATGTTTTACTGTTTTCTCTGTAATTGTTTTTGGTGTGTACAATCTTATCTTATTTAAAAAAAGAAAAACTGACATGGAGGATTTTCGTGCAGTTTTGAACAGTAATCATCACTAGAATACAAAGATGACAAATCTAAGGTTTCAGTATGCCAATACTGATTATGTTACCAAGAACCTGTAAAGAATAAAACGGGATTCGATAAGTTTCTTGCTGTAGTACCCGAAACCGGCGTGCGTGCATGCAACGACTAATGAATGTTGAGGAAGCGAAAGTGATCTGTCAGGATCGTGGCAAGTGGGAGTCCCTGGTCTCTGCCTACCCCTTCGGGATACAGGTTTGAGTTTATGTATGTTATATGTATCATAAGCAGCCTAGATACGTCCCACTGTAGGGCACAGGCCTCCTCTCAGAGAGTATAGGCTTAATCACCACGCGTGCCCACGGCGGATTGGCGATTTCAAGTGCTGAGGTATGTGAATAGCTCAAACACTCAGGTCTCCTCACGATCTTTTCCTTCACAGTTAGCGAGTGGTATTGACACTACCACTTCACAAGTGCACGTAACTTAGAAAACAAAGTCATAGGTACATGCCCGCACTGGGGATCGAACCTGGGTCTCTCGCTTCAGAGTCCAATGTTCTACCCACTAGGCTGCCACACTCTATGTAATATGTATGTCTTGTTGGAATTTGAATCCAAAATAGGGCGGTTTATTTCACTTTATCACTACTAACTTCGTACTAAACCCACAGTATCCAATTGTTTTCACTTCATAAACAATTAACAATTAACTCGGAACCTCCTTTGTGTTTTTTTTTTTTGCATTTAGTCATTTCCTCGCTGAGGTGGGATGAAAAGTTACGTGTTGCACTCGAGTGCAAAGATTTTTCACCTCGTGCTCTTTTCATTCCCTCGCTAACGCTCAAGGTTCTAATTGTTGAATCCTTCGCTTGCTCTGTCATCAAAATTGAGCACGCGGTTAAAAAGCAACTTTGCACTCTTGTATAACAAATAACTATTATTGCACACAAAAAGCAAGAGACACAAATAAAAGTACTACTACGTGATACTGGCAAACCCCAGACCCAAACTAGCTTTCTACTAATTAGTGGGATTAATTCACGAAGCTTAATCAGCCTGCGGTCACACATAACCGTGTAAACCTACATATATATTCGGGTTTACTCACAGTCGGGGATTAACCTGACGAGTATAATTGAGTGGTTCAGCCATAATTAAACTGTGGCTAAAGTTTCTGATATGACTGAGAGATTAATTACGTGCTTTGAATAATATTATTTTAAAAGTTATCAGCTTATACCGCGGTCGGTAGAACACTTGCCTCACATTCAGGAGGTCGTGGGTTCGAACTCCGAAGCATATACCATGGACTTGGTTTTCTAATTTACGTATATTTGTGTACTTGTAGTAGAAATACCATTCGCTAACTGTGAAGGAAAACATCGAGAGGAAATCTGAGCGTAACACCGCCTAAGGAAAAAAATCATCATCATCATCACCCATTTGACGCCCACTGCAGGACATAGGCCTCCTTCGTGGTTTTCATAACCATGAGGGGTTTTGCCATAATCGCCACGCTTGGTAGGCGGGTTGGCGGTCGCAGTATGCGGTTGGAATCTCAGGAAGACGCTGCTGCCCGCCTCCTGGTAATTGATTTCCTTAGTCGCCTGCTACGACATCCACGGAAGGAAATGGAGTGACGCTATTCTTAATCCGGCGCCACACGGATGAAAAAAATCGTATCTTCTTTTTACATATTCTTTTGCCACTTTTAGCGTTATGCTATAGTCTTGGTTTTTTGCGTTAGGTTCATGGCCATGGGCCCTAAAACTCTCTATTACCCTGATTGAGAGATTGGTCTGACACTTTTTGCATAAACAATCCGTAATAATAAATCTAAGAACATCCTTTTAAATCACCTGTTATTTTTAGGCTCACTCTGTAACTTACTTAGTAAGAAGCAAATAAATGAATAAAGTATTAAGTATATGATTTTTTCCCTTGGGTTTTTTTCCAGAGTGTACTAAGTTCACCGCTGTACACGATACGAGTAGCATCTTGTAGCTAAATAAAATAGGTCACAATGTGCCGGCGTACTGCGAGCGAGTTTACTTGCCTACCTGTATTTTGTCATATTGACGAACTTTGTTATTTTAGTGATCTTTACTTGTTACAGGTAAGTACCTACTTTGAAAACTGATGGCAGTATGACAGACTGAGACTGAGAGCGGCACTTATGTAAGTACTTAAAGGTGACGTTTTGACGTCGTAGGTATAACACGATTTCCTAAGGAGAGTCACTGCAGAGCCATATTTAGATAGATAGATAGATAGATAGATAAATTATTTATTTGCACTTGCACATGTAGTTATATACAGATAACAATAACATGAAGCTTGTAAGCAATAAGAAGCATAAGAAGCATATTTCGGACATATCCTATAAATAGGACCACTTTTACTAATAGAGAAAGTGTGAAATCACAAAAAAATATTAGCTGTTATAAACTGAAGTGGTGGTAACCAGCGCTGGTTAAAATGTACCTATTGATATTTTTTCGCGATTTCAAAGTTTTTCCCATAGTTCAAGTGATCATACTGACGCTTAGACTTTAACTTCTTCTGGATCGGTCCCGTAATTCTGAGAATCGTGACCATGTACAATGGTTCTCCACTCATCACGGTTATAGGCGCGATGGGATGCTTGCTGGATGGATCTACCTGCTGTCCTCTTTGGGGGGTCGGACCAGCGCATTGCTGTTCTGCCTCTCGCCCGTCTGCCTTCGATCTGGCCAAAAATAATCGGTTTTTCCAGAGTATGACGCGGTGACCGCATAATGCGCCCAAAAAAGCTGAGGGCCCTCTGGCGACAGTTCGTTCGTTATTAAACTTTAACTACAGGAGCAAATTCGACATTTAAAAAAAAATAGGTCTGTCTATCATGCTTGTAATACTTTTTGTTATCGATAATTTTTTTCATAAATCAGCACTAATTTCGCGCTTGGCCAGTTTTGTAACTACCGAGGCAACTTCGAGCAATTATATTTGCCGGCATTCGGACTCATAAAATTAACTCAAATTAAGCTTTGTGAAGCTGAAACTTCGGACGCGATCGATCGAAATGTAATTAGAACAAATCGGTCCGCTCTTTTATCGAAGATTTTAACCGATTATGCTGGATTTACACGTCCGGAAAGAAATGAAATCAAAATTTTCTCGCCGCGGCTTTTGCTGAAGACCGACCGACCGGAGAAAGAACAAGAAATAAAAGTAAAACAATATCTAAACATACTGATCAGTATTTGACAAACACACACACACATACACACACACACACACACATACATGCATACACACACACACACACACACACACACACACACACACACACACACACACATACAGACACACACACACACACACACACACACACACACATACGCGCACACACACACACACATACGCGCACGCACACACGCACCCACATACACATACACACACGCACACACACACACACACACACACACACACACACACACACACACACACACACACACACACACACACACACATACGCGCACGCACACACGCACCCACATACACATACACACACGCACTCACGCACGCAACCACACGCACGCATGCCACCACACGCACGCACGCACGCACGCATTCGCACTATTATTATTTATTTCTTTTTTTTAATAATGTCTCAAATTAACAAATTTAACTGTGTTAATGCTATGGAAGAGCGGTGTCACCCAGTTCAGGCATTACATGCTTAAAAGGTAACTCCAGTTATTATGTACCGTAAAGCAAGGAAGCTAACGAAAATAAGGATTTGTAGGTATATTTGTCCACTACTGGACATTGGCTTCCCCTCGGTCTTTCTCATCCAGCCACCAGCATTACACCATAAATTTTGGGTGGCTTGACCTCCACCAATCTGGACTTGGCCCCCGTGGTGGAGTATGGCCTATACCTTCCTCAGGGAAGAGACCCGTGCCCCTCGGTGGGGACATAATGGGTTGATGATGATGACAGAAATGAACGTGTCTCAACAATAGCTATAGAATACACTAATTTGTTTTTTTTCTAAATTCACCTTTTCAATATATCTCGACACAAACTCGAATCGACACAAGCTCTGCTAGTCAGAGATGTGCGTGCGCCGTTGTTAGACGGAGAGGCGGTACCAATTGTGGGCGAATTGTTTGAAACAATATTTCTCAACTCATTTAATTTCAATTTACGTCGATACTTAAAAGTAATTGTCTGAACAGACGGCCTTTTTAATTACTAATTACATACCGCAGCTTTCAAACCACCCAGATTTCAGCGTGTATATCTCAGATCGTCGGTCCAGCGAGTTGGTTGGCGTCCAACGCTAAACATAATGCAACGTTCAATTGATTCGATTGAAAACTGAATGATGGGCCATGCAGTGGGTCTTGCTTTGGCCAAGCTTCAAACTAATCGTCCTTATCCTATTGACAATGTTCCAATATGATGGCCAAATAAATGAAGGCTTTATTTACAATTGGGGCACACTTTTAACGCCAGTATGTTTCATCGCGTCGCATCCTGTTAGGGCAATACCTTAGGGACCACTTGCGCTTGAAAAGAAACCCAAAAGTTTAGCTATAATAAGTTCGGAAATGCTTTGAGAGGTTCAGTCTTCGTGGAAGTACCTACTTAGCCAGGCATCGGATGTGCAAACTTATTATATTAGAACTTATATACTAAAAACAAAAAAGAGTAATAACTAAATAATATTCATTACGTGCTTGTTTGTTTACATTAATTTCAACTTACCTATTATAGACCCACCTCGAGGTACAAACGATTGAAACTAAGATTGACTCTTTTCATCGAAATCATAAATATACAGGGTGTTTTTTCCATGTTTGGTAAGTGCAATTCCCGATTCAGACAAGGCTTTTTTCAATAATATTTTGTGATTGAGTAGACTGCCTTGTTGATCTAGCGGTATCACGTCTGATTACCATACCGGAGGTCGTGGGTTCGATTCCCATTCTGGACCGCCATAAATTTCTGTAGTCATTCATAGTCTGGGTGTATTTACGTGTTTGTGATGTCCTTGCCTAGTTACCATAGGAAAGGGTATCCTAGTTTGGGACCAGGACAAGTGACTGTGTAAAAGTCAAGTCAAGTATTTGCTTCTAAAAATGAAATGGAGTATGCTTTCAGTAAATTTTACTAATATATAGATACAACCCGATGCACAGACTGAGTGATTGATTGACTCACTGACTGATTAATGGACTATGATATTACTATTTTCTCGGAAACTGTCACTCCTACGTATGAGAAAGTTGTAGGAAATGTATGAATTACCGCCATCATATGAAGCCGACTTCCGCGGCGAATCCACAAACATACTCGTAGCCCTTTGGCAACCCTGTATCATATACAGTAATATAATCTCATAGTAGACGGTGTTACACTCGACGATAACTAAATTAATCAGCCCATAATTGTCCACTGCTGGACGTAGGTCTCCACCAAGGCACGCCAGTTCATTCTGTCCTCGGCCATCCTCATGCAGCCGCTGCCAGTAATCTGCCTCAGATCGTCGGTCCGGTGAGCTGGTGGGTGTCCTACGCTGGTGGGTGTCCTACGCTGGTGGGTGTCCTACGCTGGGTGTCCTAAGATTCCCTGTCACTGAGGGCCAGTTTCTGAATTAAGAATTTCGCTAAGTAAGTAGTTAACCCAGCGTGATTGAGGTCGGGTATGTCATTACCCGGGAAGTTTTCAATCGCAGATTATTTATACAGCGATATCATTCCGATGTAAAAACCTAACTGCAAAGTGGTTTACTCGGGGCTGCAAGTGATGTAAATTGCTTCGGCCAGATGTCAGTGCCTGTACGTAATACAGAGAAGTTTGTAAAGAGGCTCGAAATTTCGCTGATGCCTGCACTTGCCCATTAGCTCAGTTGGGAGAGCGCTGGCACGGTTACCCAGAGGTCGCGGGTTCAAGTTCCGGCATGAGTGGAATTTTTAGCCTCTAAACAGGTTTTTAAAATTGTCCTCAGCACGGGTTAGTGCAACAAAAAGAATACAGTTACTTAAGTTTGTTAAATTCTCAATTCAGAAACCAGCCCTGATCAGCATTAATCTGTAATTAATTTTAACAAGTAGGTACACGGTATCACAATCGACCAACCCAGGCAATCCGATATGTATATATATATTAATCACACGATTAGAAGCGAGATACAAAACTAATTAATGTTCTGGTTGTATCATGAAGATTACAGAGTGTTGGGTGGTTCTGATACTCTGATAATCACCTCTATTTATACATTCACACGTATACTCACGCCTGTATCCCGGGGGGGTAGGCATAGACCAGTTTTGGCCACTTGTTAATATCCTGCCAAACCTCATATGTTTCGTCAGCATTCATTAGTAACTGCATGCACGCACGCCGGTTTCGGGTACTTTTTAACTAGCCCTTCGCTAATAGATCCCCAACCCATCCACTTTCGCTCAATACATTTCTTTTGACTTTTCAATTTCTTCCTTCATATACCGCGTTACAATTACGACGGGTTTATTTCATGACAAGTTAATTAATAGTACATAACATAACTAGGACCGTAAAATAAATAAAGGCCGATATCGCAGAAGTTTAAGGCCCAAGCCGCAGGCGAAAGTCATAAATATGCGATAGAGGGCTTTCTATTACAGTCCGTGTTGTGTAAACAATTTTATGTCGTCACTTGGCCTCAAAGTGGGTATTCCCGTACGCGTAGCGTGCGGACAACCCGCTTTTTCTCCAGGTGTGGCATGAAAATAATTTCTCTCTTATAGATAGATAAAAAGATAGAAAATTCTTTATTGTACACACACACACATTAAATTTTATTTTATAGAGACTCTTATTTCTTATATTTCATTTAATTCAGCTTTTGATTTGTGTATAAATCGTTGATAAAAGTCGTTAAAATTTGGAAAACTATCCTGCGTATGAAGATGTTTGCTAGTCCTTCGTCATTTATGTAATGAATTTAAGAAATATGAACAACTGCTATAATTTTTTTGACTATGATGGTATTAAAAAAAATGTTTGAATCAAAATCTATTACAGGGTTTATTTTGAAATCGTTAGCAATAATATTTCAAGGGAATGTTCTTCTCGTCCTGATTAAGGATTTAATAATTGTAATACACTCTTTCTTGTAGATCTAATCAGCCCATAAACAGAGCCCACTGTTGGGCATAGGACTCTTGTCTTTCACGCCAATCCATCCGGTCCCTTGCCAGTCTCGTCCAATGTTTCCCAGCCGCTTTCACAATGTCGTCGACCCACCGGGCTGGTGGTCTGCCCACCGACCGTCGATCCGTTCTTCGCCACCACTCAGTGGCAATTTTTGACCACCGACCGTCTTCCCGTCTAACCAAATGCCCCGACCATCTCCATTTTAGCCTTATGCTGTTTTTTTATAATGCCATTTTTTACTCGCATTTTTTTAGACTAGCCTTAACCCGCCAAGTGCGAGTCAGACTCGCGCACCGACAGTTCCGTACTCGCGCTGCATCATCATCATCAGCCATTTGACGCACGCTGCAGCGTGCAGTCCTGCAGGACATAAGCCCCGCTCATGGTTTTTAACCGCAAAGGGTTTTGCCATAATCGCCACGCTTGGCAGGCGGGTTGGCGATCGCAGTATGTGGTTGGAATCTCAGGGAGACGCTGCTGCCCGTCTCCTGATAATTTATTTCCTTAGTCGCCTTTTACGACATCCACGGAAGAAAATGGAATGACGCTATTCTTAATCCGGCGCCACATGGTACTCGCGCTTGGTCGCTTTTTATTATTTGTCGTTAGAATATATAATAAGTCCCACAATCACACCGAGTTTGATACCTGTATGTATTACCGTTTTTACGATAGAGAATAAACAAAAAAAACGGCGATAAAACACGTTTTTTGTATGGAGAGCCCCCTTATTTTTTTTATTGTTTAGGCAACGCGCCGTAATAACACATATCCTGTGAAAACTTCAACTGACTATTAAAGGTCGGATGAACGGACAGACAGACAGATGGACAGACAGACAGACAGCGGAAGTAGAGTATAGGGTCCCGTTTGGCAGCCTCCTGATACGGAACCCTAAAAAAAGAACTAAGAACGGAAGCTTCCGTGTATTGGAAGTGGTTTAATTATCTATACTGAAGAAACAGTTTTCAGGTATTGCATGATTTCGATGGTGGAAGGCGTGGGGCACATAGGAAGGGCGTGGGACAAGGGGGCACGTGGGAAAACAATTCACGTCCTCGCACCGTCCTATCTGTGTGGCCTGTATCCCATCGCTTCAGTATGCTTTATACGAAAGTGAATTGAAAGGACGCCGCGTCTCTTCCGCGCCTTCGTCCCACGTCCTTCCTATGTGCCCCACGCCTAAGTCGCGTGGGTTTTTAACTTCTTTGCGAGCCGTCTGCCCTAAATAATTATGTAGCTATTTTGTTTCTTTCATGACAAGGTCTTACAAAGTATCAACATGAAGCGCTTAGCATGAATTTGAATTTTAGATGATAATTCGCCAGCGCTGTTGACGCCTTGTTGTGAAGCCAGAGTTATGTTTACACGTATACCAAGATAACAGCGTTATTTCGTGTTAAAGCCTAAACTTTCGTATGTATTTACATAATGAAGCAGATTAAGGGTGCAAGTTTAATAGCTTCACAATTGGGATAGCAATAATCAGAAATCAATAATTTGTTTCGACGTAAACAATTTACATTCTGTTTGCTGAATTTCAATTTACTGAATTAACCGTTAAAAACCATGATGGAGGCCTATGCCCTGCAGTGGGCGTCAACTGGCTGATGATGATGAGTTAACCGCTGCCTTCGAGCCGTGTTTGTAGTGCAGAAAAAAACTCCACTCCGACCATGTTTTATTGCATTCCACAACTATGTACGTGGAATGATTTTAAAGTTTCATCTGAATATTTGCATACCATGCAGTGCACGCAATGTTGAAAATACGTTCCGTAAAAGAAGATGCGGTATTATTTTCATTGGTGGCGCTAGTTAGCCCACTGGAACCACTTAAGGATACTTTTCAGTAAAAAATGTAAAGGGCATGTAGTCAAGTGGCAGGAAGGTCAGTTGGCTAAAGCGATCACAGAGTGCAGGGAGACCAGCGACCCGGTGGGTGGATGACATTACTAAAGCTGTCGGACAGCAGCAATGAATGAAATTGAGGAGGTCGCTCACATTCCGGAGGTCGTGGGTTCGAATCCCGGCATGCACCAATGATTTTCTTCCCTAAGTTACGTACATTTGTGAAGTTGTAGTAGCCATACCACTCGCTAACTGTGAAGGAAAACATCGAGAGGAACCCCTGATCTCTGAAGTATTTACATACATCAGTGCTTGCCACGTTCAATGGCCCAACTATGAGGTGTGTGGAAATCACATGTATAACTAGAACTAATAATATGTACTTATAAATGGTACTCGGAATATAGCGAAATATCCCATCAGTAAATACTTCTCCTAGTGCATTTCATTATTTTCCAACATTGCAAAAATTTCAGTGATTTGCACTTTAGAAAAAATTCAACCGTTTTTTTAAATAAACTCAGCATTTTTTCACGCTCTGTTTCAACAAATCGCTTCACAGGGTAAAACCCGCCCACCTCTCTCATTTACTGCCTTAGTATTATAACTATAGATCTTTTGTTGACACGTGGACATAAGCACTTCTTCTTTTAGGTCGTTGCCTCATGACAGGGACGTGATAACGAAGCAGCTTTCACCACCAACGCTCTCCATTCGTTCCAATTGTGCGCCCGATTTATGGCCGCTTGTAGAGTCCCTCCCGTAGCTTTGCTCGTGGTATCCTTCCATCGCATTGGTGCTTGTCCTCTGCTTCTTTTGCTCATCAAATATTCCATAATCAAAAGCGCGCCTGACGGTATGACCAAATAACTTAAACGTGCGTTGAATTCCATCGTCCGGAGGGCTCTTATTACGGCTGACATTCCTGCGATTCTTGAACCGCCAGGATCGTGACGCAGTCAGATGGGAAACGTCCGGACGGTCTCACTATGATTCCGTGGGAGAGGGGTCGGTGTCTGCTCTTAGGTGTCACAAGCGTCTGTAAATTTCCACCGTCTCATGTAGGCTCAACGGCTATTTCTCCCAGAGCTGCTGCGGAGGCGGTTGCTAGTCACAAATGTTTGAAGTATCATCATCATCATCATCAGCCATTTGACGCCCACTGTAGGACATGGGCCTCCTTCGTGGTTTTCGTAACCATGAAGGGTTTTGCCATAATCGCCACGCTTGGCAGGCGGGTTAGCGATCGCAGTATGTGGTTGGAATCTCAGGAATACGCTGCTGCCCGTCTAATGGCCTCAGTCTGGGTGTATTTCCACGTTGACGGCCTCGCTTGGTTACCATAACACAACCCTGTGTTCCAACATCCTAACTTGGGACAAGCATAAGTGATTGTATTGTGTGGACGTCATACTGTTAACCTCTCAACAAAAGACCTATAATTACTACTGGGAGACTATTTCCTGCGTTTTTCCACCGCCACTTAACAAAATGCGCGGGAAATGTTCCCGCCGCCGATGATCTGCAGAAAATATGGCGGGCAACACCGCTGTGTCTTCTGGTAGCGCTCGTTTTCTATCGAGCTCTAAAACAGCGCAGTGTTAGATAAGGTAAGGTTATTATTATTATTTTTATCATTTACTAGATGACCCCGTGAACTTCGTATCACCGACGTCAACCGTTTTTTTTTTCTTCTCACCGTTTAAACCTTCCTGGACTTCCACAAATATATAAAAACAACAATTAGCCAAATCGGCCCAGCCGTTCTCGAGTTTTAGTGAGACTAACGAACAGCAATTCATTTTTTATATATAAGAGATTCAAAGAGAAAAAACAGAATTAAGAAACTTATAACATAAAAAATATTCATCATCATCATCAGCCATTTGACGCCCACTGCAGGACATAGGCCTCCCTCATGGTTTTCCTAACCATGAGGGGTTTTGCCATAATCGCCACGCTTGGGCAGGCGGGTTGGCGATCGCAGTATGCGGTTGGAAACTCAGGAAGACGCTGCTGCCCGTCTCCCGGTAATGCATCCACGGAAGGAAATGGAGTGACGCTATTCTTAATCCGGCGCCACACGGAACCATGAGAAAAAATGGAAAAAACATTAGAGTCAATATAGTACTTAGATTTTGTCAATTCCTCCGCATTTCCCATGGATAGGTCTAATCAATAAGTAAGAGGCGCAATACACGAATTAGTTCTAGATTTAATTGCAAGATTAAAATAAACAAACAATAAAGCAACTGTTTCAGAAAGAGATACATAGGTAAATATGTACACACACACACACACACACACACAATCATTAGTATTATTTATAAATTGGAAGAAGTGAACGCAACAAACCGATACTGCTCATAAATTTGATAGGATTCTTGTGAACATTTGCTTGCAGCACTGCTTTGATTTATGAAACAAATCAAATTCTGTAAATGCTATGTCATAGCTATTCCACATTCTGTTGAGGGGAGCTCTTTTACCAGCGTTAGTTCTAGAGACACCCTGTGAAAAAACACGTTTGTTTCTTATAGATCGGACAGGAACGCGGAAACATAGTTAAGCTAATAGATCAGGACAATTATTAAGTTCAGATGTACAGACAGAAGCGGTGGTAGGCTAGTGGGTAGAACATTGGACTCGGAAGCGGGAGACCCAGGTTTGATCCCCAGTGCGGGCATGTACCTATGTCTTTGTTTTCTAAGTTACGTACATTTGTGAAGTTATAGTAGCAACACCACTCGCTAACAGTGAAGGAAAACATCGGGAGGAAACCTGAGTGTCGGAGTTCACATACCTCCGCGCTTGAAATCGCCAATCCGCGGTGGGCACGCGTAGTGATTAAGCCCATACTCTCTCTGAGAGAAGGCCTGTGCCCTACAGTGGGACGTATATAGGACGTTGTTACAAAAAAGTAGACCGATTCAGCGTCACTGACTAGAATTTGACGGCTTAGTTTCGTTCACCAGACAAAAAACCAGAAATAGAACCAGAAAAGTAAAGACTACCTCAAGTAGTTGCCTTAAATATACGCGGTGGTAGCGGAGCGTTAGAACGCCGGCTTCTCATTCGGGAGGTCGAGGGTTCGAATCCTGGCGTATACCAATTTCGACTATATATTTTAAGTTACGTAGGTACATTTGTGAAGTTGTAGCAGCACTACCACTCGCTAACTGTGAAGGAAAACGTCGTGAGGAAACCCTAGTGTCTGAGGTATTTACATACCTTAGCGCTTGCTACGTACAATGGCTCGGCTATGAGGCTAAGTGCGGAAATCTCAGGTCTAACTAGAAGTAACTAAGTAGTTGCCTCTTCAAAAACTGTCCCAAAGTAGCGCTCAACCATCGGAAGGTGTTACAATCAGAGGAGAGAGCGGCGCAAAAAAAATGTGCGCGCAAAATATTTAAAGCGAGCTCCAGCTAGGTGTGAACTCTGCTGACGCAATCCTCTCCATAAGCCTCAAGGGTATTTCATTTAGTGAGATTTTTTACACACAAGTATAAAACGAGTTGGTTATAAAAAAAAACGTTTCTTCAGTATTGATAAATTAAACTACTTCCAGTGATGACTTATGGATGTGAGACCTGGTGGCTGACTATGGACCTCATAAGAAGGCTCAAGGTCACCCAACGAGCAATGGAGAGAGCTATATTAGGAGTTTCACTGCGTGATCGAATCAGGACTGAGGAGATCCGCAGAAGAACCCGAGTTACTGATATAGCTCGAAGAATTGCTTAGTTGAAGTGGCAGTGGGTGGGGCACATAGCTTGGAGAACTGATGGCCGTTGGGGCGTCAAAAGTTCTGACCCGGCGACCGCGGACCGGACGACGCAGCGTGGGCAGGCCCCCCACCAGATGGTCTGACGACATGATTAAGGTGGCGGGGAGTCGCTGGTTGCGGGCGGCACAACACCGGAAGCTTGGAAAACCATGAGGGAGGCCTGTGACCTGCAGTCGACGTCATATGGCTGATGATGATGATAATGAAACTACATCCAGTAATAAAAAGCTTATGATTGTCAATTAGTTTACTTTGGAATTAAATGTTCGTAAGCACCACATATTATGAAAATTTTGACGGAATTTTGGAATTCTTTAGCTCTGTCTCTACTCGCCAAGATTAAAAGCTCTTTGAGTAAGAGCGAAACCTGGTCGAGCACTTCCGACAAAAAGTTACTTAAATTTTTAATTTCTTTCAGTTGATAGTTTAAAATTTTATTTTATTTATTTTTCCTACTATTTATAAACTATTCTCGGTACCAGATGAATATTTATTCCTACGAATAAAAAAACCATAGAAGTATTTCTTCCTACAAAATTCACTCTTAAAAACGGCCCCTGTCCTCTCGATTACCCTGTACCAATGGAATGAGCGCAAGATGTGCTGTAGAGTAAACTACTCTGTGATTGGTTCATTCTGTGCGCCATGCGTGACGACGTAAACGTTGATTGGCGATAGTAAATCACAGCTTAGCTTATGATTAAACAAAAACGTCAAATCATTGACTTCATCGATGTATAATCCGTCGGAATATCTAGGCACCTCACAAGATGGCAGTCTGACGGTGGCAGGTGCAAAGATATTTGGCAATTGACAAGCCCCGCCCACCTTCCCACAATTGAACGTGGGGTCATTTTAGCGCTAGTTAGACATCATAAGCAGCCTATCTATACCCCACTGTAGGGCACAGCCCGAGGAAAACATCGTGAGGAAACCTGGGTCTCTGAGCTATTCACATACCTCAGAGCTTGAAATCGCCAATCCGCGGTGAATATGCCCATACTCTCTCTCTGAGAGAAGGCCTATAGTTAGACATCTATTTTTTTAACTATCACTGATTTATTCAAATACGAAGAAACAAAAGCAAACTACAATGTACTAAAATTAAACTTGCTAAAACTACTATTGAGTGCTACGAAAACCCAAGAACTGCTACGAATTAGCTACGAACTGCTCCGAGTTTGCTACGAACTGCTCCGAGTTTGCTACGAGCTACTACGGACTTTTATACTGTGAAGGTTACAAACGTTCCTGGTTTCCAATATCTTCGTTTTATTTTTTGGATTTAATAACGCCTTCCACACAACACAATCACTTGCCCTGCCTATATTATATACGTCCCAATGCAGGGCACAAGCCTTCTCTCAGAGAGAGAGTACGGGTTTAATCACCACGGGTGCCCACCGCGGATTGGCAATTTCAAGCGCTGAGGTGTGTGAACACCTCAGATACTCAGGTTTCCTCGCAATGTTTTCCTTGACAGTTAGCGAGCGATGGTAGCAGAGCGGTGGAACGCCGGCCACTCATTCGGGAGGTCGTAGGTTCGAATCCCGGTATATAACAATTACTTTGTTTTCTGAGTTACGTAGATTTGTACATTTCTAAAATGTGGAATTCCTAAGACACCCCAATAAGAGTTTTGTGTTTCGCAATAACTTTTGTTCTATATGACAAACTCCGAACGACATGTTTTCAATAACCCTGTATATTTGTAGTATTGCAAAATATATATATAAATCTATAGGGTGACTTTGAATTCGTTCACCGTATTTTTGGGAAATGAACGCTCTGAAAAACAGTATTATTAATGATTTATCAATAATGGTATTACATATTTGTAAATATTAATGATTTCCTGAAACCTCGATGACACAAACTCAAATCTGAGCAGAGAAAAAGAAACCACATTTATTTATGTAGTCCTCTCCTATTCAATATTTTTCAGTGCAAATTCTCCATTGTTTTTTAGTTGTTTACGCATATCGTGCCTACGTCAGACTCTTAAGCATTTAACACATTAGAAAACATTTTTAGGGTTCCGTACCCGAAGGAAGCCCAACAAGACCCTATTACTAAGACTTCACTGGCCGTCTGTCTGTCTGTCTTCTGTCTGTCCGTCTATCTGTCTGTCTGTAAACAGGCTGTATCTCATGAACCGTGATGGCTAGGCAGTTGAAATTTTCATAGATGACGTATTTCTGTTGCCGCCATAAAAAGTACTAAAAACCAAATAAAATAAATATTTAAAGGGGGCTCCCATACAACAAACGTAATTTGTTTGCCGTTTTATCTCGACATTAATAATGGCAAATACGTAGACGCCTAAAATATTAACAGAATATTTAGTTCTACATTCGCTTCAAAAATTAATCATTAAATTAAAATAAAATAAATATTTAAGGGCTCCCATACAACAAACGTAATGTTTGCCGTTTTTTGCTCGATACTAATAAGGGCAATAGGTAGACGCTTGAAATATTCACAGAATTTAATATTCTGTGAATATTTCTATATTCGATTCATAATAATTAAATTAAAATAAAATTTGTATTTAAGGGGATCTCCCATACAACAAACGTGATTTTTTGCCGCTTTTTCTCGATCTTTGAGTTTAATGTTATATAGTTAATGGTACGAAACCCTTCGTGCGCGAGTCGCGAGTCGAGCCTGGCCAGATTTATTTTTTTATTTTAAGTGTATACGAAAAACGTAAATGTCTGAACAGATAGAATTTTTAGTAACTGATTTCATGACCGCGGCTTTCAAACCACCCGGATTACAGCATATATAGACTTCTGACGAGATCGGTTAGTCGACCTAAAAAGTCGATCTACAAATAAGATTACTTAAGCCGCCACGTGATCGTTTCACTCGGTCTTTTATCGGCCCTGGATTAGCTCACTGTAAACACGTTTAGGTTGCATAAACACCGTTACACAGGGACGGCTCAAGGGATTAAAAAAGTGGTTGAGGAAAAAAGCAAGATAAAGATAAAAGCAAGGTTTTTTTTTAAAAAAAAAAGCATATCCCAGAGGGGTAGGCAGAGACCAGGGACTACCACTTGGCACGATCCACTTTTGCTTCCTCAACATTCGACGGTTTCGGGTACTTTTTATCTTGCCCTTAGCTAATACATCCCCTATTTGGTCGAAGTGTGTCGACAGGGACGTCGCTTACAGGCCCACGAAACCGGCGTGCGTGCATGCAACGACTAATGAGTGTTGAGCAAAGGGTACATTCGCTCGATATATTTGTTTTGTCAATCTTTCTTCCTTCATCCTCTCCACATGTCCAAACCAACGCAACATTCCTTTCTCAATTCTAGTCACTACATCCTCTTTCAGTCCACAACGTTTTCTAATCAAACTATCGCGTATCCTGTCGATCAAAGTAACACCAGACATACTTCTCAAGGAACTCATTTCTACTGCACGAATCTTATTTTCTTGCTTCTTTTGCCATACCCATGGTAGCAAACCATACTTAAGTGTTAGTATCAGCACTCTATTATGGATAGCCAATCAAGGTCTTTGAGTAGACGGACAGCACGGTCTTCCTGAAATTCCAACCGCATACTGCGATCGCCAACCCGCCTGCCAGCCACGTTATGAAAACCACGAAGGAGGCCTATGTCCTGCAGTGGGCGTCAAATGGCTGACGATGATGATGATAATGAATCTAGCTCTTTTGGAGATGTTTAGGCCACTCACTAAGAAGTGCAAGGCACCCTTTACACAAGTGTTAACTATTTAACAAAGACAAGCTAATATAAATCAAGGCTATAAGATAAGCTAATTTAAGTTAAGACTAATGTTTCATAAATTTTTACTTGTAAACTTTCGTGGGAACTTTTTTGATGTTTAACAGAGGAAAGGTTATTCCAGTGAAAAATAGAGTCGTGAGTTAAACATATAAGATGAGATAATAATATACTTTATTGCAGCTGGAATAACACAACATAAAATATTTACAAAGATACAGAACTGGCAGCCTCATTGCTAATAGCAATTTCTTCCAGACGACCGTATTTATTTATTTATTGGGTTTTAGGAAAACGATCGACTAAAGATAGCAAGATAAAAGGTACATTTTACATTATAGTATCAGAGAGTCATTAAAAGGTTTTCACTTATAGCGACATTGTAGTTCAGAATACACAAAAATTTACAATATCGAAAACAAATCCCTACTTAATTAAGTTAAGCAAAACCCGTCCCGGTGTTTTGTAAATAAATTACCAACACATATGCGCATCGATTCCTTTTCTCTGACACTTCTCGAACTTACCTCTACTTACGTACATTCGGAAAGTGGTTTTTTTCTCCCATGCATTCGAACCTCGCTCTTATTTCGCAGGCAATAAAAGCTTACTTACGTACATAATCTTACGAGGATGTTTCGAAGAAGCTTACGTCACTCGCTGAGAGGCTTAAGTCGTTTAAAAGGATACGAACAGACTCGATTTTCAGTTTACCTAGATACGGAATACCTATTATTGAAAGGGAAGTTACCGCAGAAGAGAGGAAGTTAGAGTAAGAAATAGAGAGATAGAGTAAGGTAGAAAGATACAGTATGTTTTGTCCTTTACTGTTACTGTTATTATTATTATTATTATTTAATACTTTTATTGCACTTTGCCTAATCATCTAATGTATAATCATCATCATCATCATTCAGCCACAAGAAGTCCACTGCTGGAGATAGGCCGCCTCCATGGATTTCCAAAAAGACCGGTTGGAAGCGGCCTGCTTCCAGCGCCTTCTTGCCACTTGGACGAGGTCATCTGTCCATCTTGTGGCTGGTCGTCCTACGCTGCGCTTGCCGATATGTGATCTCCATTCGAGAACTTTTCGGCCCCATCGGCCATCAGTTCTGTGTGCTATGTGCTCCGCCCACTGCCACTTCAACTTACTAATCCGCTGGGCTATGTCGACGACTTTCGTTCGTCTAATGTACAATACGGCGGACTTACTGCCATAAGCATTTTCTACAAGTCAACCGCAGGAGGTGGAAGAAATATTGCTAGGCGTACAAAGAGGGAGGCGACTAAAAAATCAATTACCAGGAGACGGGCAGCAGCGTCTTCCTGAGATTCCGACCGCATACTGCGATCGCCAACCCGCCTGCCAAGCGTGGCGATTATGGCAAAACCCCTCATGGTTATGAAAACCACGAAGGAGGCCTATGTCCTGCAGTGGGCGTCAAATGGCTGATGATGATGATACAATTTACAATATACTGTTATGAGGTCGACGTGAAGAAAGTAGGCAAAAATAACTGGTATATTTTTCTGTGAACTAAGGATTTATAAGTACATGTTTAGTTACTTTTATTTCCTATGTAAGTATGGTATAATATATTTTATTTATTTTTATTTTATTATAATAGGAAAATTTACAGCTATGAAAAAGATACATTACAATTGAAATAAACAAAAAGAGTGAATGACAAGTTTGCACTGGTAGAAATATTATAGTAGAAAATGCTTAACTACATATAGGAAACAATATTTCACTCACTCCAAAACAAATGGATAAATAGACACTCAATACACATTCGTGGTCTCAAATGCAATTCGTAATCCTTACTAATATTATAAACGCGAAAGTTTGTATGTATGGATGGATGTTTGTTACTCTTTCACGCAAAAAGGGCTGAACGGATCCGGGTAAAATTTTGCACAGAGATAGATTATAGTCTGGATTAGCACATAGGCTATTTTATATCCCGAAAAAATACACATAAAAATTACCACGCGGATGAAGTCGCGGGCAGCAGCTAGTAATTTAATAATTCGAAATCATAATTCGTTATATCCTCCTCCTACGGGTATTAGAACTTATCTATTCGCTTTTAACAAAGATTTTGTATGTTTATTATTAAGTAGTAAGTGCGGGCGGTGGTGGGCTAGTGGGTTAAACATTGGACTCGGGAGCGAGAGACCCAGGTTCGATTCCCAGTGCGGGCATGTCTTTATGACCTTTTTTTCTAAATTATGCACATTTGTGAAGTTATAGTAGCAACACCACTCGCTAACTGTGAAGGAAAACATCGTGAGGAAACCTGAGTGTCTGAGCTATTCACATACCTCAACGCTTGAAATCGCCAAACCACTGTGGGCACGCTTGGTGATTAACCCCATACTCTCTGAGAGAAGGCCTGTGCCCTATTGTACGTATTACGTATAGGCTGCTTATCCTTATCCAAGTATGTATTAGTCGTATTTACACCAAGTGCTCATCTCTCTTTCTTCTTCGGGAACCTCAGCAATGAGGCCGTATATTGTACCTTTATGTTTCTTGTGTGCAGTAAAGAATAATCTTATCGCATTTTCTTTTATCTTAGACATGCAGTCTTGGAAATCGCAGCCTTAGTTACATCTTCGGCCTCGTTATAGCCTCGTTATAGTTATACCTTCCATTAATTTTACTACTGCTCTATTTTACAGCACCGACGATTTTGAAATGCAAACCTCGTCGGTCGCCAAACATGTCAACACTAAGGAAGTCGCCAGCATCGCCAGCCATGAAATTGGATTAAAAAGAAATTTGACTTTTTCCTTTATAATATATTTTATCTACACTCATATCATAATCTTCAAATTAAGAATTCAAAGATAAACACATATTGACAGGCTTTAAACAATACATAACTTTAAAGAAAATTAAAAAAAAAAGTGTAATATAAAGTTACATTAAAGGTCAGATTTTTCACTTTATGTTACAGTTATTTTTTTTAAAGTGTTGCTGTTTTTTAAAGTGTTGCTGTGATCACGGAACAAAACTTTAGTTTTTTTTTTAATGTCAAAAGGTGACTCTATAAAAAACCTAATTTCAATTTCGTGGTACCAAAAGTGCAACTAAAAATACCTAAAATTGCGCGCGCAAAACTGAGTGCAGACGATTGAATGTCAAGATACTTTTGTCGAAATTGCGCCATTTTGTTTCAAAAATAACCGTAGATTTATGTATAGTACAAAGTGTTTTCCTTTGATTCCTTACTTTGAAGATTAAGACATGAGTGTAGATAACTTGGTATTAAAACACTCGCGAATGCTATTAAAAAACTCGCCAAGGCTCGTTTTTTAAAATCTCGCTCGTGTTTTAATAACCCTCATTATGTGACAGTCACATAAACTACTATTATGGCTGACGACGCCAGCTGGTTCCAATTTTAAAATCCAAGGAATAAGCACATAATTTTTTTTAAACCGATCCAACAAAATACCTATATTTAATTTCATTCAGCTTTTCTCTACTGAATAAACAAGCTGTTGATAGAAATCTTTATAGTACGTCACTTAAGTCACGGCGTGCGTGCACGCAACGACTAATGAATGTTGAGGAACCGAAAGTGATCAGTCAGGATCATGGCAAGTCGCAGTCCCTGGTCTCTGCCTACCCCCCTGGGATACAGGCGTGAGTTTATGTATGTATGTGTACTTAAGTAGTCCGTTCAATGCATTTTTGTGGGAAAAATTTTAGTTAATTACTAGGTAATTAAGCCATATTTAAGAAAGTAATGCAATTCAGTCTTAATCTCACAAACTGTGTATAGCATTACTAGGACGTTATGGTCGCTTTTATTCTTGTGTACCAAGTCCTTTAAACAAAGATGAAAAAAAAAATAGTCTTAATCTACCGTCCAAACCTAATCTAGAGCTAGCGCTGGCGAGACACTTTCTTAAACAAAATAACATCTTTATTGCAGACCTGACCTAATAAAAGTACATGAAATTTCTGAAACTTCTAAGCGAATCTCAGCAGTAAGAGGGTTTTGTTAATACGGACGTAAAATTACGTAGATCCGCAGCGCGCAAACGAATTCTCTCTACAATTCCATTCATTTATAAGCGAGGAAGGATTAAGTCAGGTAGAGTGCGGGTTTTAAGATAAATCGCGTTTTGAGTAGACTTGGGTAGTTCCGGAACGAGTGATATACATGATATAAAATTCAATCGGAACTGCATCACTCACTCGTTCCAATGTATCTTTCGTTCCTTGCAGTTCCAATGCTCTCGTAGCTAGTAGTACCAAACTCTGTACTAATAGATACGAGATCTATGAAGTTTACGCTCTGACTTATGGACTATTTTAGTCCGCAATGCTACTTTGATCATTGAATCGGAAAAGGAAATGTGCGATGCCAAATAACTTCAGCTAAAGTAGTTTGTAATTCTATTGATACTTTTTTATTGTTTTCTTTTACTTGGAGACTTATTTTTATTTTATTTTGCATAAGCAGCCTATATACGTCCCACTGTAGGGCACGGGCCTTCTCTCAGGCAGAGAGTATGGGCTTAATCACCACGCGTGCCGACCGCGGACTGGCGATTTTAAGCGCTGAGGTATATGAGTAGCTCAGACACTCAGGTTTCATCACGATGTTTTCTTTCACGGTTAGCGAATGGTATTGCTACTATAACTTCACATATGCACATAACTATTTTATTGATTTAACAGAAATCCACAGCAATACAGTTGCAGTAAACAATAGGTTCTTAATAATTTTTACTTGCAGCCAATGATGGATTTTACTATGTACTACTTATATTTAACTTTTTCAGACTAATCTTATATATATAAAAATGAATTGCTGTTCGTTAGTCTCACTAAAACTCGAGAACGGCTTAAAGGATTTATCTTATCTTAGTCTTGAAATGTTTGTGGAGGTCTAGGGAAGGTTTAAAAGGCGAGAAAAAATCGAATAATTTCCGGGAAAACCCTAAAAACAGCCCTTTTCTATTTCCCATACAAACGTTTTCTGTGGCGTTACGAAGTTCGCCGGGACAGCTATTATTTGATAAAAAACAGAATCGAATGGAAATTGTTTATTACAAAAACACTCAATAATTAATAAAATAATAATAACCGAGCTTTATAATTTTTAGATTGCATCTATCCACTTTGTTTATTGGAGAGAGCTCAGCTAACATGTCGGTTACCACCAAGTAAGTTGTTTTTCTTTCTGCACGGTACCTAAGCATGGGATAGGCTGAAACAAACCGGGAAAACCGGTACTAGTTAACTAAATCACTGAAGTATATCCTGATGTTTCCAACTAAAATTCAGCCTGAATCGTCGACTTGGGACGGGAAAATGATAGCAGAGTTGTGTTCCGAGGATTTTTACGCTATTTTGTTTTGTAAATCAAAGGATTATTTCGTGCAGGTTTTTCCTAAAATAAATCTTTATCGTGATTTGGACGTAGAGTAGGATTGTTAAATATATTGTAGTAAATCTTATCACTAGTATACATCATCACTATCATCATCAGCCATTTGACGCCCACTGCAGGACATAGGCCTCCCTCATAGTTTTCCTAACCATGAGGGGTTTTGCCATAATCGCCACGCTTGGCAGGCGGGTTGGCGATCGCAGTATGCGGTTGGAATCTCAGGAAGACGCTGCTGCCCGTCTCCTGGTAATTGATTTCCTTAGTCGCCTTCTACGACATCCACGGAAGGAAATGGAGTGACACTATTCTTAACCCAGCGCCACACGGCTAGTATACAAATGAGCAATAAACATGTATGATGGCTCTGTATACTATTGTATTTCATTCAGTTGTTTCGGTGTGTAAACAAAAAAAAAGTGAAACTCTGTCAAAGTCTAAGGACTTTGTTTTCTAAGTCGTAAATTTGCAGGAGCAATACCACACGCTAACTTTAAAGGAAAACATCGTGAGGAAACCCTAGTGCCTGATGTGTGAACACCTCATTTAGCTAGTCAGGAAATAAGTTTTTTTATTAATGAATCAGTAGACTGAAGAACTTAGAATGAGCCAACCACTTGATAGAATTTTTTGTAAATAAGGAAAAGAAGAGCGGTGATAGCTCAGCGGTAGAGCACTGGCCTCACATTCGGGAGTTCGTGGGTTTGATCCCGGCATGTACCAACGACTTCGTTTTCTAAGTTTGTTTTCGCTAACTGTGAAGAAAAACATCGTGAGGAAACATGAACTCACTCTTATATGCATAAACTCACGCCTATATTCCAGAGGGGTAGGCAGATACCAGGGACTGCCACTTAGCGAAAGCCTGACAGATCCCTTTCGCTTCCTCAACACTCATTAGTCGTTGCATGCACGCGCGCCACACGTGTGGCTCTGAAATGTAGGTATTAAAGTTTGTACACCTAATTTGATAAATATTACTTATCATTTTAGTGCTTATCGATTTTTGAGGTCTGTTTTTTTTTTTATTTCAAATAGGGTTTTGAGGCACAATAAATTTTATTCCGGGTTCCAATCGCACTTGGCCGGTTTCTTTTTAAAATAGTAATTTATAAACATTCCGATGATATTATTATCTAGAACGGGAGGTCTTTTCAGATGACATTAAATGAAAATTCAATTCTGTTTTAATGTCCCACCGCACTGGATTATTAGCACACACACAGTTTAAGTTTCGAACACCGTTTGTGAAAAGACAAATTCTTCTTACGCATGGCCACTCCATCTTCTAACACTTTCTACCTTCACACTTCCTATCTTATTTTACGAGGCACAAAGCAGCAAAATCTCCGAGGCAGTCAAAAAAACATAACGGGGAGAGTACCTGAGTCTGAGAAGCCTAATCTGTCTAGGCCCCAACTTAGCCTCGTGATAAGCAAAGCCAGACAATCTTTTCCGTCCTCGATCAAAAAGGTGTAACTGGCGTTAACACTATCTCAAACGCGGTGCGGTACGAACAAAATAACTTATGTACTCGTATCTGGAAAGTTAGCGAGCACTGAAGCGTTGAAATTATAATTATACATAATCGCTCGTAGCCCCGGCTGCCTGAGTGATCTTAAACGATCACGAAGGTTAAGCAACACAGGGCGCGTTCAGTGCATAGATGGGTCGGAATATATATATATTAAAAGTAAGGGGCGTCTCCATACAACAAACGTGTCTTTTCGCCGTTTTTTCGTTTATGCTCTATAGTAAAAGCGGTAATACATAAATTGACGACAAATAACGAAAACTAATTTAAAAAACGGTACGGTACGGTGCGGAGTACGGTACACTCGGTGCGCGAGTCCGACTTGCACTTTGCCGGTTTTCTTAAAAAACAGAACTTTTTAATAAGGTAAAATATTAATTAGTAATCGCCAATCCGCGGTGGGCAAGGTTGGTGACTGAGCCGATACATTCTCTCTCCGAGAGAAGGCCTTTGCCTACAGTTGGAGCCATATAAACTGCTCTTGTATGCAAATCCAGAAAATTCTCTAAACCCCTCAAGAGGTGAGAGGCGAGGGCGTGGAAAAGACGCGACGTTAATCCAATTCACTTTCGGTTAATCCAATGGACTCGGAAGCGAGAGACCCAGGTTCTGTTCCCAGTGCATGTACCTACAACTTTGTATATTTTGAATGTACCTTACATCTGCGAATTCGTAGTAGCAATACCACACGCTAACCGCGAAGGAAAACTTCGCGAGGAAACCCGTTGCTTGATTGGCTCCCCACGTATTGACTTGTCTTTCCTATGGGCTAGGCCGACTAAGCTGTCAGGATGGTATAGGTGCTGGGCAAGCCTACTCCACCTAAAAAACAATGTCCCAGGCACTGCCGCGTCCGAGTGGTCCCTTCACCCATCTAGTGTGAATGAAGGTGCCACTGGACGCTGTATAAATCATTGCGTTACGTAGATGCAAAGGCCAAAGTTTTTTAGGACCACCTAGGTACTAACTAGACCTACGATGTGTCAAATACATGGTTTTCTTCACTCAGTCTCTTATCGCAAACTCTAAATAGAGCGTACGCTTAAGTCATAATACATATCCTCTGCACGCTTCGAGCTTATGTCGACGCGATAAGGCTTAATATTGCCTCGGCAAACCGGTAAACGATAACTTGTGACGGTCTGTATGTAAAAATGGCTCCGATAAGCTTCGGTTGACGTAGCGGCGAGTTATCTGGAACAAGAACTTTATGGTTTTTGGGTAAAATCCCGCGCAAGGAGGTTTATGGCCGAGATAACTCCTTGAAGTTGTGAATTTTGGCGTTGCATTCGCATTTTGCCCGTTAGATTTTCTTGAAGAGGTGATTTTTAAATTATACATACATACATAAACGCGCGCCTGTATCCCAGAGGGCTAGACCAGGGGCTGCCACTTAACTCTTTCTTCTTCTTCTTAACTTGCCACGGTCCTGACAGATCACTTTCGCTTCCTCAACATTAATTATTCGTTGCATGCACGCACGCCGGTTTCGGGTACTTTGAAATTATGTCATCATCATCAACCCATTATGTCCCCACCGAGGGGCATGGGTCTCTTCCCTGAGGAAGGTATAGGCCATACAAATTATGTGTCGAATAAAAAATACTAAGGGTTTATTGACACGAAATATAGATGCAGAGGCGTATGCAACTATGAAAACCATCATAAGCAGCCTATACGTCCCACTGTAAGAAACAGGCCTTCTCTCAGAGAGAGATAGTATGGGCTTCATCACCACGCGTGCCCACCGCACTTTGGTGATTTCAAGCGCTGAGGTATGCGAATAGCTCAGACACTCAGGTTTCCTCGCGATGTTTTCCTTCACGGTTAACGAGTGGTATTGCTACTATAACTTCATAAATGTACATAACTTAGAAAACAAAGTCATAGGTCTGTCGCTTTCGAGTCCAATAGTTGGTGTAAATCTAGGATCTCATAAGTAAGTAGTTACTGTATTAATCATTACATTATATTAAATAAACTCACGCCTGTATCCCGGAGAGGTATGCAGAGACCTGAGCGCTTAAGCCCGACGTCCACTAGGCGGTTCGAGCCGGGGTGCATCGAAACGCAAAAATCCGCCTGCTTGTATTTATGTGAAATAGCGTCCACTAGCAGCGGGTCGTCGCGGGGCGGGCCGCAGTTAACGATGGGCGACTCGAGTCAATTTACTCGAGTTGGGCTGCCAGCGAATAAACACGATTTGAAAATTCCGTCAACCGAGTTTACTCGGTGGGTGTGCGCGAGCAAGCTGACTCGCGAGTGTGGCTGAGTGAGTCAGCCAGTACTATGCGACCAAGCTGTGTGTCAGAGTGAGAACGGTACGTGTGTATGGACCGCCACCGCCACCGCGTTGGTGTCCGGTCCGACCGACTCACGCAATTTCACGGCGGTGTGCGCGCTGAGACAACGCTGACTCGAGTTGACTCGAGTTGCTACTCAAGTCAGCCCTTATTTAAACTCAAGCTACTCGAGTTGAAAAAAATGTGACTCGGCCCATTGCTAGCCGCAGCGCAATAATAGTGAATAAATACTGGCAGGCGGATTTTTGAGTTGCGAATTGCGATGCGCCCCGGCCAGATCCACCTAGTGGACGCCGGGCTTAAACACGTACGCCTGGAAAAAGCGAGAATGATCAAATACTCGTACCATCTCGCTCCCATCCGCTACGTGAGCGTAGGATGGGGCGATTTCGGTATAGAATCCTTTCTCGAGACTTGTATGCCAAGAGAACAGGGTTTGTTGCCACGATCCTGACAGAACTCTTTCGCTTCATCGTCATTCATTAGTCCTTGCGTGCACGTACGCCGGTTTTGGGTAAAATGTTAGCCAATAGATTGATAGATTTACACTCGTGCATAAAGCATTTTCTATGTAATCTATTCAGCCAAAGAGATTTCAAACAGCGTTCTCTCTACTTATTCAATAAATCAACGTCGAATTCATCTATCGGGCACTCAATTCGTACCACAAATATAGGGCAGAGAGCATGACCCAATTGCCGAGAGCCCTCTTGGTACAAATATGCTTTATTGGCATACTGAGTAAGTACCTCTACGTACTGGAGGAGTATGTTGTAGGAATCCTTCCTATTATATTATAATAATAGTACAACTGTGAAAGTTTGTGAAGATGTTTGGATGTTTGTTACTCAATAACGGCTGAACGGATCTACATGGAACTTGGCCTACAGATAGACAAAGACCTGAATTGAGACATACTCGATACTTGATATCCCGGAAAGGCGTTCCCGTGGGATAATATTTTATTGTTGCCGTAACCTTTTTTCAAGGCAAACTCTAAGATATTTATTTATTTATTGCGTTGCCGTGGTAACAAGAATCGTATAAACGGATTCTGTCGTGGTGCGGAGTTCGCTGGGACAGCTAGTCTTTCATAAATATGGCGTCCAAGCTAATAATATAAGTTTGTAAGTAGGGAGGGTAATCACCGAAAGTACTTATCTAATTTCAAAATTCTTTCACCGCTATTTACGAGTAGAACGGACCTGCAAGGTGGACTAATGCCCGGTTCCTATATTTAACGAATCTTTATTCTTAATCGGTAACTTATCTTTAACAAGCGTCCCGTAACTTGAATAGCTGGTTGATATTTAAAAAAAATGTACAGGAACTTTACAGATTGTTATATCCATACATTTATCGTACGGTACGTTATTCGAATCCGTTTTTAAGAGGAATACTTGAGTAGACATTTTAACCATCCGTAAGGAAAACGAGTCGTTTTTGAATATAGGAACCGGGCATTAGGCTATAAACTAATCCGTTTACCCCACGAACGTAGTGTAGTGTAGCTATTATACAGTAAAGATGCAGTAAAGTGTATACCTACGCAATATTAGCGCGACTAAGTTAAAGACTTAAAAATTTAGTCATTAGTATTTCATGCATCAATACGATCAGTGAAATACGTGGCGGCAGCACATTACAAGATTTACGAGATAAAAATTAACGCCGATAACGATTCCATCAATACAAGTGAATTTGCATTCGGGAAAAGCGTATCTGGAAATGGAATTTTAATGTTCAACTGCGTTCTTAGAGCGTCATCGAAAAAAAAATTTTATTAAATAATTTATAATGACATAAAAAAACCGGCCAAGTGCGAGTGGGACTCGCGCACGAAGGGTTCAGTACCGTTATCTATACAACATTAGACACAAAGATAAAAAAAACAGAAAAAAAATCACGTTTGTTGTATGGGAGCCCCCCTTAAATAATTATTTTATTTTGTTTTTAGTATTTGTTGCTATAGCGGCAACAAAAATACATAATAAGTGAAAATTTCAACTCTCTAGCTATCACGGTTCTTGAGATACAGCCTGGTGACAGACAGACGGACGGACGGACGGACGGACGGACGGACGGACGGACAGACGGACGGATGGACGGACGGACGCACAGACAGACAGCGAAGTCTTAGTAATAGGGTCCCGTTTTTACCCTTTGGGTACGGAATAATTACATAATTATGCTGTATTAGCCGATGTCGCACCTACTGACGTTTCTTGTTTTATATTTATTGTGTTTGTTTTACTTGATTTGTATATATTTACTAGATAGTGAGGACGTGCAAAATCAGCAAGTGCAGTCGAGAGCGCGTCGACCCTCATACTCTGCTCAGCTAGATACACAAATATGTTTCATGGCTAATGAATAGAGTCCCTTAATTAACAACAATGAGCACAGTACGGGACGTACTAGCAAAGGGCAAGATAAAAAGTATCCGAAACCGGCGTGCGTGCACGCAACGACTAATGAATGTTGAGGAAGCAAAAGTGGCAGTCCCTACCCCTCTGGGATACAGGCGTGAGTTTATGTACGGGTGTGTATGCCCACAAAAAAACTTAAAATCCTTTGTGCAATCAGCGAAGAATGCAATATGGAATATTTCGATCCGTGCAGTGTGAGACCCCAGTCAGTCCGTTTACGCGGCAAAAATTGCACAAAGAGTGTTCCGGAGCCGGCGAAAATAGTGTGCACAGAATGGGGAATGCGAAGTGCCATGTATGTAGGTCACATGCGCTGTTGTGTTTATAAGTAGGGCATACTTATAGCTTGGCAAAAAAGGAGAGCTATTCTTGTAATATCTACTGTCTGTTGTTTTGTCTGCTTAGGTCGGGTTGCGCCAACGCTATCAGACAGCATCTGTCTATCTGTTTATTCACGGGTAAGCTCTACCAGTGAATAAGTCCGAAAACATCTTGCACCACCACATTTGCAGAAATATCCATAGATAAATCGTATTACTGACAACCCTGGATGCGTATTTATCTATTTACTTACTTATCCAGTGAGTTGGCGTAAGTCGATCAAGAAATCAGCGTCTTTCTGAGATTCCAACCGCATACTGCGATCGCCAACCTGCCTGCCAAGCGTGGCGATTATGGCAAAACCCCTCATGGTTATGAAAACCACGAAAGAGGCCTGTGTCCTGCGGTGGGCGTCAAATGGCTGATGATGATAATTTTAGTATTTGTTGTTTTAGCGGTAACACAAATACATCATCTGTCAAAATTTCAATTGTCTAGCTATCACGGTTCATAAGATATCTACAGCCTGGTGACAGACAGTCAGACGGACTGGACCTACAGACAGACAGACGGACAGCGGAGTCTTAATAATAGGGTCCCTTATCCCTTTGGGTACGGAACCCTAAAAAGGATGTTGCGTTGGTGTATATGGAGAGGTGAAGCCTAAAAGATTGACGAAATTTATCAAGCTAATGTACCTAGGTAAAAGGGTTAGAGACGTAACAGGCGGACAAACGTCGAAGAAATAGGTGAGATGAAATATACAAAGTACCTGAAACCGGCACGCGTACATGCAGCGATTAATTAATGTAGATGAAGCGAAAGTGGTTTTACAAAATCGAATCGTAGATTCGATTCCCACTGGGGGCCGTCGTGCATTTGTACAAACGGCCTCAGCCTGGGGGTATTTCTATGTTTGTCTTATATAAAATATCATAATCGTTTAACCTGTCAAATTCCATACTAATTTGACAGTTACACGATTGGAATCACTCAGGATTTGGTGCGCGTAATATAGGAGCTGGACAAGTGATTATGTTGTCTGGAAGTTATTATTTGTACTCGTTCAACTTGCTGATGACAGATTAAATTTAAATTAAAATTGAAAATTTTTATTATGCCACACCTGTCACCTGGCCAAAACGCGGGTTTTTCCGCACGCTACGACGACATAAAATTGTGTACACAACACGGGCTGTAAAATAGAAAGCCCTCTATCGCATATCGCCTTAAACGCAGAAAACTGCGACACGAATTGCTGCGATGCGATTTTGTGCGGCAAGGCATCTCCCTCCCGCGATTCGGGTGACCATTCCTTCGACGACTCTCAACCGTATTGAACGTATTTTTAAAAACCTATTTAGAGGCTGAAAATTCCTCCCACGCCGGGACTTGAACCCGCGACCTCTGGCTGACCGTGGCAGCGCTCTCCCAACTGAGCTAATGGGCAAGGGCAGGCGTCGGCAAAATTTCGAACATCTTTACAAACTTCTCTGTACGAGTATTAAGTACAACGTATACGAACGTATTTTATATACCTTTTTCAAAAAGTAATAATGCTTCAAACACATTTCTATTTCGCTCACTAAATGTTTTTAATAAGATTCTCAACAATATAGACATTTTTGCCACACCTCTTTGGCCTTTTAAAACTAAATTAAGAGAGGCTACAAAAGAAATTGAAATGTAATATGTCATTTCATGAAGTTAAAATGTGATATGTCATTGATTTATTATGATTTAATTTTATTCAACTTGATTTCGTTTTATTTGATTTAATTCAATATGGTTTAATTCGATTTAATTAATCAATCATATTATAATTAATTATTCTGTCTGTCTTTGATAATGTATGTGTTAATTATTAGTGGAAACTTCACTGGTTTATGAAAATAATAATAGTCTACATAAGATTTATACTGTACCGTTTGTTCCCTGAATAAAATAAATAAAATAAATTAGGTCGTGACAGAAGATTTTGGGTTCATCTATTTATTACAATTATTAACGCCGCCGACGCGAATCAATTCGCAAGTTCTTGCGATGGGAAAAATAACTTGCGGTCTTATTGATAAAAAAACACGATTCCTCAAAAACACTCCTCAGAGGCAGTTTAAATAATTTGTGCTTACGTCTTTCCCTTTACCCCAGACTATATAAACCGTATCTGAGGAGTGCTTTAAGGAATCGCGTTTTTATAAACATTATGTAATGTCCTCCCGAATACAAAGAAAGACTATTTCTATCTCTGTAACGTAATTTCATAGCATAGTACAAATAAAGAAACAAAGCGAATTACATACATTTTATTAGCATTTTGAACTGTCAAAGAGAAAAATATCCAATTCAATTATGTTTCGTCGGAATTCGGCGCTTTTTAGTCACCATTTGAGTCAAATAGGTCTATCGTAATGAAAATGACACTCTGCAGACGCTAAGCGACTATCCACAGTAGATAACGGGCTCTGTCCTAAAAAATAACTTGAAACGTCTTTCAATTCGGTAGTAGGGGGTCTCTTTGCAAAACCGCAAGCAACGAAAACGTGTCGCCTCGGCGAGGGTTCGGTGTACATAATTCATTTATATATTGTTGAATAGAGGAATGTAGCCATTACTCATATCCACTCGATTCATGCCGCTAGATGGCGCCAGTGCCGCGTAACACATCGCGCAACTTGAGCTGAAAATTTTCGCCTACTTATAGACGTTTCACTTTAAACCAACGGGCGTGTATCCCACCACAGCCAGCCCCACCAACTTTTATGAGAAAATAAGTTACAAGAATCTGATTTTAAGTACATTTCCTCCATTTCCTTCCGTGGATGTCGTAGAAGGCGACTAAGGAAATCAATTGCCAGGAGACGGGCTGCAGCGTCTTCCTGAGATTCCAACCGCATACTGCGATCGCCAACCCGCCTGCCAAGCGTGGCGATTATAGCAAAACCCCTCATGGTTATGAAAACCACGAAGGAGGCCTGTGTCCTGCAGTGGGTGTCAAATGGCTGATGATGATGATGATGAGTTTAAGTACGTCATCAAAACAAACAAACTAAAATGTATTCCTAATCTGTGCAAACGAGGATGAAACTATGATTTTTTTACTAGTACCGAGACGTCAACATCTTGGTGTTTTTAGGGTTCCGTAATCAACAGGGAACCCTTTTAATTTCGCCACGTCTCGGTCTCTTGTTAGGCACGCACACCTTGTATTGTTGTCTTGATAAACTTGTTTATAAAAAGATCGTTTTGTGATTCTGATCCTTTATTCTTGATTGATTGAAAACTGCGGTGGTAGCCTAGTGGGTAGAACATTATAATATAATTACATTGAACATTAGGACATATATAGGCTGCTTATGCATATGCATATACCTTTTAAATGCCGTATCATTTGCAGCTATGGTCCATATTAAGGCCAATGCCCATTCAGCTCTAAGCTCTATAAGGGTCATCCCATACGATGCAGCCAGCGGATCTAAATGCTAATATTTGGTCTGGACGGTCCAGATTATATTGATGCTATTAATGCTAGCTTAGTCAGGTGGGAAGCTGTTAGGGAATGGAGCTTATGTAGGTACTGCCTAGAGCGGTGGTAGCCTAGTGGGTAGAACATTGGACTCGGAAGCGAGAGACCCAGTTTCGATTCCCAGTGCGGGCATGTACCTATGACTTTGTTTTCTAAGTTATGTACATTTGTGAAGTTATAGTAGCAATACCACTCGCTAACTGTCAAGGAAAACATCGTGAGGAAACCTGACTGTCTGAGCTATTCACATACCTCAGCGCTTGAAATCGCCAATCCGCGGTGGGCACGCGTGGTGATTAAGCCCATACTCTGTCCCTGAGAGAAGGCCTGTGCCCTACAGTGGGACGTATATAGGCTACTTGTGTAAGGTATAGCCTTGCAAATAAACGTGGCATGGTCTGCGCATAATGTTATAGCAAATATATTTAACTTATAATATTTTCTAGAATGTATGTTTGGATTACTATTACTAATACTGATACGATAATAATCTAAAATGCATGAATAATTTAATAATAAATAGAATATATTTTTGAATGCACTAATAATAACAATACTAATTTCATATTATGTATCTTTTACTTGATCATACACACAACTTTTATTGTCTTATGACATTGGATAAGATCATGTCATTTCTAATTAAATTAAATAATAAGAAACAAATACACAATCATAATGACATTTTTATATTCAATTCAATGTACACCAAAATCAATTTAAATTAAATCAATAACATGAATTATAGCAAAGAAATTTATTTCGGTGAATAATTAATTATTTATAAGTTTCAATGAGCTTTAATATTACATTAATTTAATTTGATAAGACGTTTGATATGTTTGTTTCAACTGTTACCTTATAGTAGTAGAATAAAGGCTTTTTTATTTTATTTTATTTATGTTTGGATTAGCGTAAATGTATCAAGCAATCACGCTTAATTCGGCCTCAGCTGGTTTCCTTACGATGCTTTTGTTCACCTTTGGCGAGTGGTTCCTTAAGGGGCTCCAGGGAGTCACAGTAGCGCCACCGAGGACAAAAAACATACTTTTTTTAAAGATAGAATTTGCAAAAAAGTGTCTTTACAATCACTCAATCATTTTAATAGTTATTTTTAGGACCCGTGGCCGTTAACCAAATGCAAAAATCCTAGGACTAGATAGCACTAACGCCGGTAACGGCCGTTTTCGGCATAAATTCTATCTGCTTATGCTATACATATGGATCATAAAAATCACTGTTAACATGATTGAGAGATTGTACAGACCCATTTTGCAAATACGATCGGTGCAAAAAGGCAATTAAGATTTTTTTTTCATTGGTGGTGCTAGGTAGTTAGTTAGCACTGGATCCCCTTAAATGAAAGTGGATTACGTGAAATTCCGTATATATTGTATCACATCATACCAGACATTTTCTATCTAGCATCATCATCATCATTCAGACACAAGAAGCCCATACATGGACATAGGCCTCCTCCATGGATTTCCAAAAAGACCGGTTGGAAGCGGCCTGCATCCAGCGTCTTCCTGCCACTTGCAGGAGGTCATCTGTCCATCTTGTGGCTGGTCGTCCTACGCTGCGCTTGCCGATATGTGGTCTCCATTCGAGAACTTTTCGGCCCCTTCGACCTTTAATGCATAAAAAAATATTAGCTGTACCATTATTTTATTGTCGTTTCTACTACAATAAAATATATGGGATAGATAATCTTTTTTGTGGTCTCCATAGAAAAAGTTATTTATACTAAAAAATTAGAATGAATGTACATACATACATACATACATACATACATACATACATACATACATACATACATACATACATACATACATACATACATACATACATACATACATACATACATACATACATACATACATACATACATACATACATACATACATACCTACATACATAAACTCACGTTTGTATCCCAGAGTAGGTAGACCAGGGACTGCCACTTGCCACGACCGATCACTTTCGCTTCCTCAACCTTAATTAGTCGTTGCATGCACGCACGCCGGTTTCGGGTACTTCTTCTCATTGAAGAATTTTTGCTAGAAGATTTGAAGAAGATTTGCTAATACATCCCCTATTTGGTCGAAGTATGTCCGCCTGGGACGTCCCTTACCGGCCGTTCCACCCACATTCGCTCGATATATTTGATATAGATTAGAATGTATCTATTCCCTTGTATTCCTGCTTTTTCAAGGAGATGAATAAATAAAATAAATAATAAATAAAAAAGTATTTATTACCTCAACAGAAAAAGAACTTAAAACAAAGTAAGGCTTAACAAGTGATGACATAAAATAAGGCAAAAGGTAGTGTGGCACAGCTGGTGCTGGTCAGTACCGGGTAGCGCTGGTTTTCAGCCACTGGCTACTCCCTGAGATGTTGTGTGGGAGTTATGGACATCGATTAAAAATGAAACATCAGATCAGGAATTCCGGAAGATTCTGATACATCCTGTGTATTGCTCCTTTGTATTATTGTTATAGCGCACTTAGCACGTCCTAGCCTAGATAGGATGAAATAAACAACGGACAAGTTCTGATTAGTTCATCAAAAGAAGAGATGAAAACACGGTTTTATTACCGCAGGATGGGCGGCCGAGTTCAGTCCGAGTTTGAGACTGGTCCCATGGTGAGCTTGTCCCACTGGTCCTAACTTTAGGTCTGTACAGCGATGACTTTTTCATTTAAAGGTATCGTCCTTTTCTGGATGATAAAGTTGATATTTCTGTCTTAAGATTGTAAAAAAGTAGACAACAGAGTAGTTTTGACTAAAAAGTAGAAAATTATCCCTATTTTTTTGGTAGCGTAGCCTTTTGGTATTATAATAAATTCTTATAATTTTTCATGAACCAAATAATTATGTTTTTTTTTATTAGGATGGGTTAACACTTGACCCTAGTCACACCTGATGGTAAATGAAGACGGGGTTTAAGATGTTACGTGTTTACCTCATAAATGCCGGTTGACCTTAGTTTTAAAGACAATCAGGTTATATGTCTCTGGAAAAACAGACGACAGGATACATAAAATTACGCCTGTTTTCCGGGGAAGTAAGCAGAGACCAGGATTTGCCTTTTGCCACTATCCTGATAAAACTCTTTTGCTACTTTAACATTTATTATTTGCTGCCTACACGCATGCTGGTTAGTTAGTTAGTAAAATTTAAAGCAAAAACCATGTAGTTAAATTTAGAACTAAGTAGAGGCATCTTATATAACGTCCCGCTACATAGCAAAGGTATATTCTCTCAAATAATAGCGGTAAAAATTTTAGACATCTTAAATAAAAAAAGAAAAATATAATTATGTTCTTCAAGCACGGCTTTTACAAAACTGCGTACTGGATATTTATAACTCGCAGATATTTCAAACAAATTTTGTGTCACAAAATCAAGATTTTGTAGAATGAAAACCGCCTAAATTAGTTTTTGTTTTCAGATAGTTCGTTCAGTATTGCAAGTTAAATCATTTATGTTAGACGTAAAACGTGCACTGGCATTTCAGTCTTTTACAATTTTATATTTGTTAAGATGTTCTTTCCTCTAAAAAGCATCTCAATGGTTCTCTGGAAAAAATACTATTAGTAATAAGGCTACCAATTGTGCTGCTGTACTTAATATTTTTATTTCGCTATAAATGTAATTTTCTCATTCGGATTGGAAGTCAATATCATGTTTGCTTTTTCTTACTTGTCCGTTACTCGATATCATACTGCAATGAGTTCCAAATTAAAAAATCAGGCTGAAAATCGTCTTGTAAAAAAGAGATTTTCTTATGATTGTTACTCTTTAGGTTTTGCTGCAAATCTTATACGATACAAAACTTATTGGAATCCTCTATTAGGTACCTCATTGGGATTAAAATTGAAATATCAGGACTTCCTTACCCGTCCGTTGGTCCATATATCATTGGGACGAGTTCCAAACGACGAAACCAGGGGAAAATAAGCAATACGAGTACAATAGGAATCACGTACAATAAACACAGTAATTCCATCATGGTCTACTTGCTATGTATACGGGGTCACAGACTGCTATTTGTGGTTTGTAACTTATAGGTCTTTTTCCGAGTACAGAGCTTTTGCAGAGACTGAAAATTAAAAAGACTTGAAGTGACCCCAAATAGGCATGTTTACAGTATGTTTACTTGTTTTGTAGCATGCTAAAAAATCTGGTTTATCGTCAGATTTGTGATCGTATTGCGGGGTAGGATATTAGGGTTAAATTACTGGAAACAGTAAAAAACTCTTCTCTACAAAATTCTCCATAATCCTTCTTTTTCTATTTATTTAAAATAGCGCTTCCTGTTCTTGCACTTTGAGACCTATAAGAACATTAAACTCCCATCTCCTGCAGATTACTGTCCAGAATACTGGAGCCTACGGGGATTGGTTCATTCGGTCAGGCTGCACTGCCGCAGAGTCCACCTTTCCGTCATTCCCACTAGCCATTTTCAGGAAACAAACAAGTTAAACACTATAAGAACAAAATGTGTAATGAACGTCAAAACCGTTCGTTTTACAATGAATATATTATGTGCAGAAGAAGCTACCAAAGAAACTCCACATTTATTCTTTTCTGAACAGGTTTGCTTAATTAACAGAGTTTTCAACTTAAAGTTACACTACACTAGAAACAATCGTTCCTGTTAACATTATTTAAATACCAGACATCTTTGTCTTCAAAATAATGCTATGCTAGACTACGCTTAGCACATTTTTTAAACCGCGTCGGTGGTAACTCTAATATATCTTGAGGAATTTGATTGCAGAACCGTATACAGTGCCATAAAGGATGTATTAATTTTTGCAAGTCCAAAACGTGGAAATGACAATTTATGTTTATTCCTAGTACCAATAATTTCAAAATTACTGATATTTTTTCTACCATACATTATAGTTTCAAAAATGTACATACCTATATGGTTGAAAGAGCATTATCTGTCAATATCCTAACTCCTTGATATTTACCTAAATAAGTAGATTCTTAGAATGTAATTTTTATGTACTTGTGTATGTATAGTTTATTCTTTTCATTATTCGTATATATAATATATATTTTTTGGGTAGATCTTATCTGTGTAATTGTATGTTGCGCACGTGCATAGACCCGTTTCACACCTCCACTCCGACTCCCCAAGGTTTGCTGGAAGAAATCTCTTACAGAGATAAGCTCGCCTTTGTACCTGTAATTTCTTATGTCATATCTCCTGTACCGTTTTTCGTCTGCAATAGACTAATAAAGATCATGGCAAGAAAGCAAATATAAATCAGACTAAAAGGTGAACATACATACACACATAAACTCACGGCTGTATCCCAGAGGGGTAGGCAGAGACCAGGGACTGCCACTTGCCACGATCCTGGATTCCTCAATATTCATTAGTCGTTGCATGCATGCGCACGTTCGATTAGAGAACATTGTGGACTGAAAGAGGAAGTATTGACTAGAATTGAGACAGGAATGTTGCGTTGGTTGGTTGGTTGGACATGTGGCGAGGATGAAGGAGGAAACATTGACGAAACAAATGTATCGAGCAAATCTGGGTGGAAGGGCCGGTAAGGGACGTCCCAGGCGGACATACTTCGGCCAAACAGGGGATGTGTTAGCAAAGGGCAAAATAAAAGTTAAAGGTAAGATGCCAGGCACTCGGCACTCGGCAAAAAACAATGCAGAAGATGTAGACACACGAATCATACAGCTGAAACGGCGATGGGCAGGGCATTTGGTCAGGCGGGAAGACGGCCAGTGGACTAAGCTATCCACGTATGTAGGCTGCGGATAGTCTCGGCAATAAAGCTGAGCCCATTCCTTTTTACCACATTTGTGAATGAAACAATAACTATTATTTATTATTTTTGTGTGGTAAATAAAAACTTTCACTTTCACATAAAAAAAAAACTCCCGTCCTTACCCCGGAGGGGCAGGCAGTGACCAGGGTCGGCCATTTCGAAACCAATAGTTAAACTATCGGTTTATTATTGTTATTTAATACTCTTATTGGACTTAGTCTAATGTACAATACGGTGGACTAAATGCCATAAGCATTTTCTACCAGTCAACCGCAGGCGGTGGAAGAAAGGTTGGTAGGCGTGCAAAGAGGAGAGGGGGAAAAAGTAGAAATGCAATTTACAATATAATGTAAGATTAAATAGACCTATATACTAATACTAGATGATCCCGTGAACTTCGTATCACCGACATCAACCGTTTTTTTTTTCTGCTCACCGTTTAAACCTTCCCTGGACTTCCAAAAATATATAAAAACAACAATTAGCCAAATCGGTCCAGCCGTTCTCGAGTTTTAGTGAGACTAACGAACAGCAATTCATTTTTATATATAAGACTAGCTGTCCCGGCGAACTTCGTAACGCCACAGAAAACGTTTGTATGGGAAATATAAAAGGGCTGTTTTTAGGGTTTTCCCGGAAATTATTCGATTTTTCCTCGCCTTTTAAACCTTCCCTAGACCTCCACGAACATTTCAAGACTAAGATAAATCCGTTCAGCCGTTCTCGAGTTTTAGTGAGACTAACGAACAGCAATTCATTTTATATATATAGATAATGCTATACTATAAAATACTATACACACTACTGGAGAGGAAGGCAATAATACTTAAAATTTACCATACATAATAATCTAACCAATAATCCAGTAGTTAAACCGATAGTTTAACTGTTGAGGCGTTCCCAGTCAGCCGTTAATGTAAATGACATAAGAACTAATGTCGAATCAAAAACTCCTTTGTTGTCGTCTGTTGGTAGGTACCTCTTTAAAAGACAAAGCGGGCCTTGTTGTTGAGAAATTCTTCTGAAAAACACTTTATTGTCTCGTGGCAACGAAACACCGTAAAACAACGAACTTTGCTTTACTACGAACATATTCACTTTGTAAGTCGAGTAATTTTTCACTTTGCTCGCTCACGGAAAATACCTGCAGCTCAGACTTGAATCAAGTACCTACCCATTACATACTTAGGGCAACTTGCTCGACTGGCTAAAATTACATTTAACTTTAAGATAAAGATGAGACAAGAATATTCTTTATTGTACACCAGGAAAAACACAAATACCTACAAAATATTTACAAAGATACCGTACAATCGGCGGCCTTATTGCTTATAGCATTTTTTCCAGACAACCGACGATGGAGAGTCTTCCTACTTAAATCACGCTTAAGTCTTGCACCGTTTAAGAACTGTCAAATGTACATAATAACTTCCACACAACACAATCAATTGGACTGATCCCAAAACCAGGATACCCTGTGCTATGGTGACAAGGCAAAGACATCACAAACACGGAAATAGGACTGAGGCATTTTTTCCAATGGGGAGCTTGCGTCTAACTTAGATTGAAGTTGCATTTCTTTTATATCGTTGAAGACACAGAAAAGCTCAAGAAAAATAAAAAAATAAAATGAAAAAAAAAATATATAAAAAATATATCGAGCGAATGTGGATGGAACAGCCGGTAAGGGATGACCCAGACGGACATACTTCGACCAAATAGGGCAAGATAAAAAGCACCCGAAACCGGCGTGCGTGCATGCAACGACTAATGAATGTTGTGGAAGCGAAAGTGATCTGTCAGGATCGTAGCAAGTGGCAGTCCCTGGTCTCTGCCTACCCCTCTGGGATACAGGCGTGAGTTTGTGTGTGTTTGTATGTGTGTAAAGTAAAAAAAATTTAAAACTATTTTTTGCTGTTCTTGCGGTACCGAAAATTGCGAAAAATCCATTTACTCTAATAATAAAAACACTTCAGATTTAGTTTTTTCATTGAATTCTAAACGTTTTCTAAAAATAAATGTTACTGACAATACTGTTTAAGGACTGCCAAAACAGAGCAACCAAAATCTAACTTTGGTTAAAGAAATTACATAGATAAATCTTACATAGCGAAACTACAAAGTAACTAGAAACTGGTTCTAATTACATGGTTAAAGACCTGTTCCCAAAGTCGCACTCCAAAGCGACACAAACATTTTGTTATTAGGACAATTTTTGACATTGACGCCGACTATGACATGCTCTCCCTACCCAAAGACTGCTGCTGTTTTCATATTAACGTGTCACATGTTGAAAATCTGCGTTGAAAAGTCAACCATAATGCAACTGATTAGAGATTAGACAAGAATGATTAGAGTAAGTTCCGTTTATAAAGGACCCATAAAGGTCTTACGCTTCTGGGGGCACGGCAGTGCTCCCAAGTCGAGGAAAAATGCGGCACGGCCATACCATGCTTTTCTCGAAGCAGTTTAGTCCATTTTCGACCCCATATAACTTAGTGGTTCCGTGTGGTGCAGATTAAGAATAGCGTTACTCCATTTCCTTCCGTGGATGTCGTAGAAGGCGACAAAGGAAATAAATCACCAGGAAACGGGCAGCAGCGTCTTCCTGAGATTCCAACCGCACTGCGATCGCCAACCCGCCTGCCAAGCGTGGCGATTATGGCTAAACCCCTCATGGTTATGGTTAAACCACGAAGGAGGCCTATGTCCTGAAGTGGACGTCAAATGGCTGATGATGATGATGATAACTTAGTGGTGGATAAAACTAGAAGCCCGAATTTTCAGTAACCAAGCAGGCATTGTATAAACACGGTATATTTCAAATTTTATTTAATTTGAACCATTAAATTACTTTAAGGATTATAACTAGTCAAAGTTCTCAACTTTGTTTAATTTTGTCACTCAGTGACTGATGGATCATCAAAACTCTAACGCACTTCTAGCAGGCGTAGAAGCTTCAAATTTAGAATACAATTAGTGTTTAGCATAATTATAAATAAAAGAAAAAGTGAACTATTTTGCAATTTCGGTCCAGTTTTGCAATATACCCCTTTTCGGTATCAATTAGTTTAACTTCAGAAGTCTTTAATCTGTACACGCTTTCCTCTGCGACTGTACCTACATTCCACGTAACCCTGTACCGTGAAAGTTCCCTCTCACAAACGAGTACAGGCGAGATGAAAGGTGTCGCGTAATAAATTAAGAAGTTAGCTCGCAAAGTTTTTAGCTGCTCCAAAGTTTGCTGCTTCGGTGAAGTATTGGGCGGGGATTTTTTATTTCAGTTGGCTACAGTTTCTATCAAAACCAACGTGTGGAAAGAAATTTTAATTTAATTAAAAAAATACGGCAACACGAAGACACACCTATACCTAGTCAACAGTGGTCAGTTTTGAAAAAACACACACACACACCTAAACTCACGCCTGTATCCCGGGAGGGTTGGTAAAGATCAAAGTTTGCCACTTCCCACGATCCTAACAAACCTGATGTTGGAAATAAAGAATCTCAGTGGAATGCCGGCGAAATTTCAGGTACTGAAAAATAAGACTTACGTTTTGTAATCCATCTCTAGCTCGTTTCACATTAAAAAAAGATATTGGATTAGCAGTAAGAAAAAAAGAAAAATGTATCCGCACAAGAAAGTCGACGCTCAAAGGTTTATGTCAGGTTAAACACTGGCAGCGCTAGCGCGCCTTTACAGCAATAAAAAGAAGAAACTTAACCTTTTCTTTTCTTTTTACAAATGGCTGACACTGCCAGTACAAAGTTGCACTGTACAAGTTTCCAGACTCATGTTTTAGTTGTAAAATATTTTTTTAAACTTTTTATGTAAGTTATCTGTAAGATGCCTTTATTCTTTAGTCTTTTTACCTCCCTATCAAAAGCCATATAAATAGCAAAGAGCACATTGTACACGTTTCAATCAAGTTACGCGCTGTGTTTCGTACAGTGGCAATTACTTATATTAATCTACTGTAAACAGCTTTCAGTTGGCATTAATTAATACGAGAAACAATTAGTACGAATAATTAGTACGAGAAACGGGGGGGGGGGGGGTAAGCATTTGAGAAATACGCCGTCCGGAAGTAATATCGTGAAACAAAGTAAACACATGATGAGCAAAGAGACATTGAGGACCATTCAGGCATCAAAATATTGGACTTCTAGGTACCATGCAGGGCGAATGTTGCACAAAAATTTAAGCATACTAGTTTTTGAATTAAGGATATACCCTGTGCTACGGTAACCAGGCAAGGATATTACTGCCACGCTAACACACCCAGACTGAGGCAATTTGTACAAAATCAAGTACGGCCGCCTCCAGTGGGAATCGAACCCACGACCTCTGCTTTGATGATCAAGCGTGTTAACCGATAGACCATAACTAACCTGTCTGAAACATTTTCCTATTTAAAAGGTACAATAGATATACTTCTATTCGATAAGGTACAGAGATTTCAGTTATTTAGGTAGGTACAAGTAGAAGCGATTTATTACCTACCCTTATAACCTACGATCTTTTGGTGAGTAAATCAGGTATCTAAGAGTGAAATACCTATATGTATACTCGCTGAAATATGGGTGGTTTGAAAGCCGTGTTTATGTAATTGGTAATAAAAACGGCGTCTCATTATTTACGGCTATACTTAAAAGTAACAGTCCAAATTACTTTAAAGTATAGATGTAAATAAAGAAATTGATATGAGAAATCTTGTTTCGAGTTGAGAAATGTTTAAGTAAAATGCGCGAACAATTTTATTAGTACCGCCTCACCGTTTGTCAGAACAATGACCTGCGGCACGCACCCACCGCTCGGGCTGGCCACTAATGGTTCTAATATTCGAGTTTGTATAGAGATATTTTTGGAAATTTGTTTTAAAAAAAAAACTAGCATATTCGATAGCTATTAATTGTGAAGGCACGTTTATTTTGCTATGGCTTTGAAGCCATTCAAAAATCATGGTGTAAATAAATATCTATACGTCTTCACCTTTTCCTCTGACAACATACCGAGTTTAAATGACCTCACTCGAATCAAGAATTCGCACTACGCGTATGCGAGATTCGAGTATTCAAGAAGAAAAAACACAAAATGAAATGCGCCGTTTCCTATAAGAACTACAGTAGAAAATGAGGTTTTTTTTTTCACTTTTAAATACTAGTTTATACTTCCGGTGTCGCTAATTTCCTTTAATATGTATAAATTGTACAACAAAACAATAGCCCTATATAAAAACAGTTATGGTTTATGGCCATATATAGTATGATCTTATTGTATTTCTACTCTTCTTCTTCTTTCTTTCTTTTTCTTTTTTTTCTTCTGAGTATCTGAGCCAGCGGCCACACAGAAGAGACGTGGGGCGAGGGCGCGGAAAAGACGCGTCGTTAGTCGTTGTTAATTCACTTTCATACAAAATGTACTGAAAGGACGGGACGAAGCCCACACAGAAGAGACGGGGCGAGCCAGGGCGCGATTTCTATACAACGCGTCGCGTCTTTTCTGCGCCCCCACCCCACGTCCCTTTTGTGTGGCCGCTGATGGAGGTGTTCACATACCTTAGCGCTTGAAATTGCCAATCCGCGGTGGGCACGCATGTTAAAAGCCCATGCTCTCATTATGAGAGAAAGGGTATGCCCTGCAGTGGGACGTATATAGGATACATAAAAAAAATGTTGAATCTCACGAGAATTGAGTCATGTACACAGCTAGGAGGCACTCATATGTATTTCCATTTTGAGAGGTTTGTTTTCGGTCTTTACCTACAGATTTGCGTCCCCTTTAAAGGGATCCGAAAACTTCCCTTTTGCGTGGAGGAGTTTAATACTTTTCAATTTTCTCGATGAAAAAGTTTCGCAAGAGTAAAATGGGCCTTAACCTCGTCGTAATTAGAGTTCAGTCCTTTGGCAGAGTTTGGGCGCTGAGAAGACAAGTGGATTTAAATTAGTATACAGGGTGTAACCATATATCCACGTCTGATGAAGGGAGAAAACGTCGAAATCTCGAAACAAAATCATCTAATTTTTTTTTATATTTTGAAATTATCCCCAAAAATAGTTCGTATGGAAGAGTTCTACCTTTATTTTTGTATTTATATGGGCATTTCGTTTCTCCCTGTATAGTGACACCTGTATAGCGTACTTTGAAAACGCGAAACAATATTTTATTTTTTATTAAATTACTTTATTTAATTTTTAAATGTCCTACATTCTAAAAGTTGTTTGTATTGATGACTAGTAACTTTATTGCTGGATGTATATGGGCATTTTGTTTCACCCTGTATAGTGACAACTGTCACTTGTAATGTGATGTTGTTTCTTTGCCGGCGGCAGTGGCAGGCGGCGGGCGTTGCCAATTTGTGAGCCAATTTGTCCCCAAAATGCAGGAAATCTCATCTCGATTGGGGATTTTGTGAGGATCGGCACCATAATTTACTATTACGATAAAAATGTATATATAGTTGATATATCGCTGGTTTAATAGAGGCCGGGTAGATAACTAGCGCCACCAATGAAAAAGATAATTAAATCGTGTGATTTTAAAACAACACATGTCCTTTCATTACAACTTTGCAGGAAATAGAAAAAACTGTTTTATTCAAATACTTATATCTACCACAGCAATATTTTAGCATATTATATTGATTTCTGTATGAATAAACTACAATTTTTTTTTCTAATCTAAATCAATAGGTAGGTGTAAATAATTTAATAAAAAAAAATGGGCAAGTGTTATTTTAAAAACACATGTGACTTGTGTTGTTTTAAAATCACACGATTGAATTGATTCTTTTATTTTTTTTATGTACCCCATATACTTACTTACGTCCCACTGCAGGGTACAGGCCTTCTCTCAGAGAGGGCTTAATCTACACGCGTGCCCACCGCGGATTGGCAATTTGAACATGCCGTGCAGCAGGACGTATATAGGCTACACAAAAAAAAATCAGGGGTCTATAAATATCTTATCAAAAATGTATACTTAAAAATGTATACTACTAGACATAAAAGTTACAAATATTGATTCACTGTCACAACCAGTTTTCAAGTCGGTTAAACAATATTACCCACATCTTCTCGGGGGGAGGACGTATCGGCTGTTCCCTTCACCCACCAACAGCAATTTCCGATTAAGTTCTCGTTACAGTAATTGTCCGGCCTAAGTAGGTAGGTATGGGGGTTTGGTAGACCAACAAGGAACCCGTGAAATTGCGCTTATTACTGTTAAGCAGAGTGTGTTATTTCACAAAAGATCAAGCATTGTATTGGGCTATGCCCAGAGTAAAACGACAGCACTGAAGTTAACTTTTCTATATTTCACTAGGCTAGCTCTAAATAAACACCGAATGGCGCGAAACACAAGAATGAATGAAAAGTCTTCTGTCAAGCAAGAGTGACAACCGAGAAGGCAGTGTTGCTACAGTGGAAAAATAAATTTCACTGGTTTCCGCCACACAGGGTAACCTAGCGAGGAGACCAGGGTTGCAATTACACTTACTCACGTTACGGGTCGAACTCAGTAGGCCACTAATTTTTAAAATCAAAGAACATCCTTTTATATCACCTGTTATTTTTAGGCTCACTCTGTAACTTACTTAGTAAGAAGCAAATAAATGAATAAAGTATTATTATTATTAAATTCTGCCAGAGACACTAAGATTATGCTTTTGTTATCTACAATATTCCAACACTAGCTGTCCCGGCGAGCTTCGTACCGCCACAGAATCCGTTTATACTGTTCTTGCACAACGCCATCTATTTTTAAAACACAACGTTCGCTCGCACCACGCCATCTATTTTAAACTTAAAATAAATTTATCCCACGGGAACGCATTACCGGGATATCAAGTCTTAATTCAGGTCTTTGTCTATCTGTACGCCAAGTTTCATGTAAATCCGTCCAGCCGTTATTGCGTGATTGAGTAACAAACATCTAAACATCCAAACCTCCAACCATCCAAACATCTTCACAAACTTCTACACTTATAATATTAGTAGGATAGTAGTAGATTATTTAGAAGACAAAGATGTCTGATAATAAACAATAGATAATTGTTAATGGGTAGGTACTTAGAGGACGATTGTGTTCAGCACATTAATGAGTAATAATATTTTTAAAGTTGAAAACTCTGTTTAATTAAGTTACAACTTTGTTGAAAACAATAAATGTGGAGTTTCTTTGTTAGCTTCTTTCTCATAGTTGGGCCATTGTACGTAGCAAGTGCCGAGGTATGTAAATATCTCGGCCACTAGCATTTCCTCACGAGGTTTTCCTTCGCCGTTGGCGAGCGGTATTGCTACTATAACTTCACAAATGTACGTAACATAGAAAACAAAGTCATTGGTACATGCCGGGCTTCGAACCCAGGACCTCCCGAATGAGAAGCCGGCGTTCTACCGCTTCGGTACCACAGTGTCGTTTTACTGGTCTAGTTAATCATAGTACAGAATATTCTAGTTTGGGGATTAGGCACCATATGTGTACCCTTTTATGCCAATAAAGATTTTGTATTTGTATTGGGACCCATTTTCATTAATTTGCATGGAAAAATATTTTTCCGAATCTCCTCGCATTCAAGAGGATATAGGTTCGAACCAAACCAACGACGTCAAATTGCCAATCCGCGGTGTCTCTTTCTGAGAGAAGGCCTGTGCCCTACAGTAGGACGTAACATGCCAGTTTTGTTGCAAATTTGATCCATTTATAATTCTTTTTTTTTTCGTGTGGCACCGGATTAAGAATAGCGTCACTCCATTTCCTTCCGTGGATGTCGTAGAAGGCGACTAAGGAAATCAATTACCAGGAGACGGGCAGCAGCGTCTTCCTGAAATTCCAACCGCATTCCGCGATCGCCAACCCGCCTGCGCGTCGCGATTATGGCAAAACCCTTCATGGTTAAAAACCATGATGGAGGCCTATGTCCTGCAGTAGGCGTCGAATGGCTGATGATGATGATAATTCTTTTTATTAATAACATTTCCTTTTCATAACTTATAATCATGTTCTGCGCATAAGTTTAGGGTTATGGACTAGATCAAGGTGAAGTGTTTCTTTGTTTTTCTTGTGTAAAACGGTCTGTAACCTATCTTGTGTGCCAAATAAATAAAATAAAATCCGGGCAAGTACGAGTCGGACTCGCTTTCCGTACCATTATCTATACAACATTAGAATATTTGAAACGTCTACCTGTTGACGTTATTAATATCGAGCAAAAAACGGCAAAAAAAAAAACGTGTGTGTAATATTATACTTTGGGTACGGAACCCTAAAAATAGGCTACATCATATAAGCGACAGTAAGTAGGTACATAAACCAAGTTGGCCTGACTGATTATGCACCTTAATTTCACTTCACATTAGCGGGCACTTTGTATTTAGCAACACTAATTACCGTTTTCAGCTCCCAGCTTAATTAACACTGAAATAAATGAAGAGGCAGACTGAAAAATGGACGCGAAAAGTCTAACCATAGATTGTACAGTCGACAGCGTGTCAACTTTTAGACGCGTGTACTCTACTCAATCACATTACGGGCGACTTTGCAACGAAAATGTAAAGTCTGATGTGCTGTCGACTGCACCAATACACAAGAATGATAGGAAATATTTTACATTAGTATTCCCTATGTTGGTGTCCCACCACTGGGCAAAGGCTCCGCCAGTTACAGTTCAGAGTCTTCAGTGCAGTTCAAGGTCTTGGACCACTCTGACAAATCATCATCACCAGACCACCGATGCCCACTGGTGGGTACAGGCGTTTTCCCGTTTTCTGTCCGCTCGTATGCACACAAATACTCACACGCAATCTAACACCATTACACTTCACGTAGGTACACGCGTGCGCACACACACACACACACGCACACAACGCACGCACGCACGGACGCACGCACGCACGCCCGCCTTGAATTGCATTGAGTAAAGAACGTATAAACGTCTCTGAGCTAGGTCGCGGAGAGACAGACAGACAAACAGATGGACGGACATGGCGTAACTATGAGGGTTCCTTGTCGAATACGGAGACCCGACTACGGAACCCTAAAAAGGAGATGTATTAGCGAGGGCAAGATAAAAAGTAGCCAAAACGACTAGTCTAGTTCTAGTTCGACTGGAGATTTCCGCACTTAGCCTCATAGTTGGGCCATTGTACGTAAGCAAGTGCTGAGGTATGTAAATACCTCAGACGCTAGGGTTTCCTTACGATATTTTCCTTCACCGTTAGCGAGTGGTATTACTACTATAACTTCACAAATGTACGTAACTTAGAAAACAAAGTCATTGGTACATGCCAGGATTCGAACCCACGACCTCCCGAATGAGAAGCCGGCGTTCTACCGCTCCGCTACCACAGCTATTGCCAAAACGACTATAAAAAGCTGATAAAAGGAAAGAAGTTTGTCAAGATCATGGCAAGTGTTAAACCGTGGTCTTTACCTACCCCTCTGGCATACAGGCGTTTAGTATCCCTATTAGAATTTACAAAGAAAAACTTGTCACGCCTCTCGTGTACTCATTCTATTAGAATCACTAGCTGTGCCCGCGACTCCGTTCGCGTACATTTCGATTTTTACGAAGCAGCATTTGTATGGGGGCCACGTCTTATCATAACTGGAGCTAGAATTTAAATAGCCTATCCCGTGTCCCAGATGTCTATATGTTTTTATACCAAATTTCATCAAATTCGGATAATTGGTTTAAGAGTTATGGAGGAACATACATACATACATACACACATACAGAAAAAAATTCTAAAAATCGTGAAATTAGTTTCAGTATCATATATTGAGCCTATAAACACAATATCTCTGAAAACAAACTAACTTACTCCATGACCGACCCTTACAGATTTATTATTAGTATAGATAGAAGAAGATTAAAAATCTTACATGTTACATTAAACGTGTAACAGCCACCTTAATGCACGGTAACAACATTAACTGAAATTTTAGAAGGAAATGAGCAAGCAACTTCCCCAAAATAAGAAGAAAATTTCCACGTTTTCTACCAAGAATAGAATGTCGGTCCATTTATCATGCAAAGCTTCTTAAAACAGCTGTCAAAGGAATTTATCTCTACTGTACACTCGAACGCACATTGGGTACGTATTTCTCTAAAAAATACACATAAATAATGGTCCACTTCATACTTACCACTCGGTGCTATAAAAGGTGCCACCCTCTTCTCTTGAAGTCAGTATTTCGATATTGCGTGACAATTTAACTTTATCGACTTATTCACTGGATAGAGCTTATCCCTGAATTACCCCTGGAAGTTTCAAAATCCAAATCCAGTGTTTTTATTCACAAAATAACAGAAAAGCTGTGACTTAACACTTTTCCTGTCCCGTGGCCCGACTTTTGGGTCACGAAAAAATTAAATGACAAGTTTGTGACCCAACATTTGAGTCACATGGTGCATACAACACAAATACGGTATAACCTGACTGGGACTCCCCACCACGTCAGACCATCTGGTGAGGGGCCTGCGCACGCTGCGTCGTCCGGTCCGCGGTCACCAGGTCAGAACTTTTTCGCCCCAACGGTCATCAGTAGGGGTAAGGCAATATAATAAATAATTTATTAATTAATAACTTTCACACAACACAATCACTTGCTGTGGTCCCAAACTAGGATACTCTATGCTATAGTAACCAGGATATGACAAACACGAGAATTCTTCCAGGCAAAGAATTTTTTTACTGACTGATACTGACCTCGAGTGTAGGGCGACTGTAAATGTTCAGAGGGCTGTTAGTATTTATGACAGAAAAGGTAATCTACGTACATGTTAGGTACCTCAGATCTGCCTAAACCAAACGAAAGTCTCTCATGCTGAAATTCTTACAGTTTACAGCTCCCAAAGCACCGACTGAAAACTGTTAAGAGCTGTTAAGAATGTTGACATTCGGAAAACCGGGGTATTTTTTTTTGTGTATCCTACAATACGTCCCACTGCAGGGCGCAGGCCTTCTCCCTGAGAGAGAGTCTAATAATCACCATGGGTGCCCACCGCGCATTGTCAATTCCAAGGGCTGGTAGATGTGAACACCTCAGACACTCAGGTTTCCTCACGATGTTTTCCTTCAGCGTTATCAAGTGGTATTGCTGACACAACTTCACAATAACATTGTTTTTTTCTAAGTTACGAGGTAAATTGTTTTCTCATATTGCTTTTCTTCCTCGTAGTTAGGTAAGATGCAATTTGAGTTATAAACTTAAGAATTCCATCTCCACAGCGAAGACTATGAAAAGCTATCTTAATTAATTTTGAATTAAACAACACAGTCGGGGGAACTGTAAGCATAATTGAGATGTGCCAGAAGAACTGCGCGGACATTACGGTAATGCAAAAATGCACTAATTTTCCAGCTACGGTCTTTGACACTTCCAAACCATTCCACCAGGCTCTATTGGTTCACTGCTGAAAATTCTGTTTATTAAGTTAAAACGTCTTTTGAAAAGTATCAATGTGGAGTTTCTTTGTTAGTTTCCTCTCCACATAATCTATTAATTCTGAGACTAACAGCTTTGACGTTCATTAAGTAAACATTTACTTTTTATAAAATTGAATTTTTGAATTTGAATTTAAAAAGAAAAACAAACATTTATTTAGATTGCCACAAATATGCACACACATAAAAAAATCGAATTCGAAGTCACCCTGTACTCTCTTGCAGTGAACCGTTACCTCTAGACCAAATAGTCTGGCTTGAGTACGAAGGTCTGCCGGAAATGAGGCTTCCACACAAAATGGCGGCCGACCCACTTCCGGCCCCGCTGCGCCCGGCGTCGTTAGACGTATTACGCTATTATTATATTCATATTTTTGTCGTTTGTTCTCAAGTTAGGTGACCAGTATATTGAAACTACAGGAAAATGATTACTTTTCACTATTAGCAGGCTTCTGAAAGAATCAAATTTGATTGAAACGCAATAAATTATGAAGATTTGCTATTTTCACAATTTTTTTAGCTCTGTCAGCGAGCGTTCTGAAAGCAAGATAAAAGTTTTGAAAAATTTCGCAGGTTATTTTCAACTGGCAATAATCAGCCTTCGTATAAAAAATATAAAAAAAAACAAAGATAATTTTCTTTTTTTTACCTATATAGTCAAGGCTTGCGCTGCCAGTTTTTACCTAGAAATTCAATAAAATTTATCTTAACGTGTCATAGTTTGCGCGTAAACGTAACCGACGAAAAATATATATACTATGAAAACGACGAGCTGAGACAAAATTTGTATGGCTGTCGTCTGTCTCTCTTGATCTATATCACAGCCTGTTCATTTTTTCACATAATGTGTAATTGTGGCGGATTGACCAACTAACAGAAACTAAAAAATAGGTGTAAGGTCTTCACACAAGGACCGTAACTTTTTTACGTTTTATTTTTACTTTATTTTAAATACGGTAATAAATAAGCGGTAATATTAAACATAATAATAATAATAATAAACATTTATTTCGGATAAAACAGAGATCCATAGTGTTGTTAGTAGCCTTAAATACTAAAACTAAACTAGAAGTACAAACTATGTTAGTAGGTTTAAAAAATTATTTACATTTTTTTTTTTAGAAGATGTAAGTTATCCAAATGTCTCCACATTGGACAGTCCGGCCTGTCCGCCAATACCTGCAGGAGGCTGCTGGCGCTGCCTCGAACGCGGCCTTGCAGGGAAGCCGCACGCTTGCGCATTATGGCATGAAAGCCGTCCGTGCGGGCCTCCGCGAACATGCCCGAGGCACTGCAGTACCGAGGCAGCCCCAACAGCATCCTAAACACATTGTTATACTGTATGCGGAGAGCGCTGAGCGCCCTCTGAGTACAGCTGGCCCACAGGCTGCACGTGTAAAAAGATTGACAGTATGCCTTAAAAAGCGTTATCTTTACTTCTCTAGTACAACGCGCGAACCTGCGAACCAGCATGTTCCCCCGAACAGCCAGCGCCCTCCGCTCCCTCTCAATGTCGAGGTCATCAGATAGGTCCTCGGAGACCCAATGGCCGAGGTATTTGAAATGCTGAACCCTTTTCAGTATGGTCCCATTTAGTGATACAGGAGGCACTATGGCCACCTTATATTTACGTGGTTGGAAAACCAGCATTTCACTCTTTTTAGAGTTGTACCTCAGCCCATGTGACTCTGCATACTCCTCACACAGTTTCAAGAGCCTTCTAAGGCCACTGATTGAAGGGCTCAGCAGCACCATATCATCTGCGTAGCTGATGTTATTAATCATTTTCCCATCAATAGAGCAGCCAGCTACAGTGCCGCTGAGCCCCTCAATCAGCTTGTTCACATATATATTAAAAAGGCGAGGAGAGGTTACACCTCCCTGCCTCACACCGCAACTCAGCCTATATTCATCAGAGTCCACCCCAGACCATCTCACCACATTGACTTGGTTGTTGTACCAATAATCAAGAACTCGTACGAGCTCCTCCGGGAGGTCAGTTTCCGTCCTCAGCTTCTTCCACAGCAACCCATACGACACCAAATCAAAAGCCTTAGATAAGTCCAAGAAACATGCATAGACTGGCGTCTTCCTATCGGTATAGTATCGGACCGTCTGCTTAAGACACAGAATCGCCGTCTCTGTGGACAGGCCAGCTCTAAAACCGAACTGTGCATCGTTTAGCTTGCACTGTTTAGAAAGATGTTGATCAAGCAGACAGTCCAACACCCTGGCCACAGTAGTCGCCAGTGAGATTGGTCTGTAATTGGACTTATCAGACTGGTCACCTGTCTTGTTCTTGATAACTGGTACCACAACAGTACGTAAGCAATCCTTAGGTATGTAACAGTGCCTTACACAAAAAGTATAGAACACTGCCAACACCCTTGGCAAGTGCCCACCAGCATGTTTAAGATGTTCCACGCTAATACTGTCAAATCCAGGTGATTTCCCCTTATTCATTTTACCTATTACACATGCCACCTCCTTAGCAGTGAAACCCAGCGGGGCGGCACCACTCGGGTGGTCAGTCGACGCTGGTAACTGTGATGTAGGCGTAGGCGTAGGCAACAAGGGTGGGTCAATTCTGAAATTCTCCTTAAACAAGTTGGCTATTTCAGACTTACAAGTTTTGCCCTCGACATTTAGAGGAGAACAGGGTCTAGGACTAAGCCTAGATGTTTGTTTCCAAAAATTTTTGAAATTATTTGTTGCATGATTCTCCGCTATGATATCTAATTTAATTTTTTCAGCATTCTGCTGGCACCATCTAAGCCTAGCCCTGAAGATGCGTCTCGACTCGTTCATAGCATTATACAGAGGCCCTACTGCGGGCTTACCGTGCGACATCCATATTTGAAAATGGAGCCTTGCCTCCTTATGAAAAGTCTGAACATGAATAAGAAGTTTCGAACTTACACCCATATTCCAAGAAGTTCAAAAGTCTCCTCGACTCAATACACAACGGAGGTGGAGTCGAGGAGTACCACAGTCCAATATAGTCTGTGATGTGTGTTGCTAGACTAATAACATTGTATTTCTTCTCTTTTTTTAAATAAAAAGTTTTTTTTTATTGGTAACTCGAGTGAGAACTTGGTGGTTATGTTAGAAATGGCAATGTGATCAACGTGATTTTAATCTGTAGAATTCTAAAGGATCCGATCGGGCCACCATAACAATGGTTTTTAATTGCTCTTTTCAAGGTCACAATCTAACAGGTTAAAAGAAATCCGTTTAGAGGCTCTTGAAAGATAAAAGAAATTACTATTAAAATAATGACCCGTGTGAAAAAATTGTGTTCTGAGGCAATTATTCTTTTTAGGGTTCCGTAGTCGACAAGGAACCCTTATAGTTTCGCCACGTTTGTCCGTCTGTCTGTCCGTCTGTCTGTTAGCGGCCTAGCTCAGAGACGATTAGTACGAAAAATCTGAAATACTTTTATTTTTTTTAGAGTATTAGGAAATCCATTTTTCTCAGGCGAGGAAGAGTGGAGTCGAGGAAGGCTTTGAGGAATGTCTTGAAATACGGGTGTTAGTGTATTTGTAGTGCAGTGTCTATTGTACAACAACAAATAATAAAAACCGGCCAAGTGTGAGTCAGACTGTGGCGAGTTTCCCGGAACTGAATTATTAAAGACAGTACATTTTTGCTAAATATGTAGGATCCTTTTCATAAAAAAAAACTCCTCAGAGACAGTTTTAATAGTCTGTGGTAAAGGGAAAGGCATATCCACACATTATTTAAACTGCTTCTGAGGAGTGTTTTAGAAGAATCATGTTTTTATTAATAAGACCCTTAATATTATACGGGACCCTCGATACACGAGTCAAACTTGCACTTGTCGGATTAGAAAGAAAGAAAGGAGACATTTATAAAAATTGTCACAGAAACACAAAGTAAACACGAAGGTACACAAACAAAATACACGAACGTCAAAAAAACAAACTTGAAAACAAATAGTCTCTCTGAGCTGCTACTTAGCATTATCTACCAGCTAACCTAAGTTGTGACGAAAACATTAACAGGTGTTGCAACTTATTCGTAAAATATTAAATATACTTACTAATTTAGACCTCGATACTTATATAAAATAAAGAGGGGAAAATATTATACAAATACAACATAATAAAAAATAAATACACAATACAATAAATAAATACATAAACCTACAGATTTACGAAAGATATTATGATATTAGAACAAATTAAGACAAACGCTGGAGATGTAGTTAGTGACGGTAAACTTTGGTTTCGGTAAACATTCATAGTCGTTGCATGCACGCACGCCGGTTTCGGGTACTTTTTATCTTGCCCTTTGCCAATACATCTCCTATTTGATCGAAGTATGTCCGCCTGATATGTCCCTTACCGGCCCTTCCAGCCACATTCACTCGATATATTTGTTTCGTCAATCTTTCTTCCTTCATCCTCTCTGTTAGAAAAGACCTTAAACTTCATCACAAACATGGAAATACACCCAGACTGAAGCTACATGTACCTACAAATGCACGGCGGCCCCCCAGTGGGAATCGAACTCACGACCTCCGGCATGGTATTCAGACATGGTACTGCTAGACCAACGAGGCAGTCAAAGGCAATGTACATCGAATTGTCTTTGTAAACCATGAATTGTAGTTTTATGAAATAGGGAGTTGACCATATAGGTGCACGCAAATCGAAATAGCGGAATTCCTCACGACGTTTTCCGTTACATTTCAAACAAATCGTTTTCCCTTTTGTGCCCAAATACAATACCCACGGTGTATTGTAAATAAATTGTGTTATCACAAAGCCCTCACAATACTTTTTTTATCCCGCAAAATATTTCATTTTTACACTCCCAACGTGTCCCGAGGGTGTAAAATTTATTGTGTCCCGCCGAATGCCACAAAATTGGAATCAGAACTTTTATACCCAGAAAGTCGACGTTACGAATCCGGCACGTTATGCCAAGTATCATCATCATCAGCCACTCGACGCCCACTGCAGGACACAGGCCTCCTTCGCGGTTTTCACAACCACGAGGGGTTTTGCCATAATCGCCACGCTTGGCAGGCGGGTTGGCGATCGCAGTATGCGGTTGGAATCTCAGGAAGACACTGCTGCCCGTCTCCTGGTAATCGATTTCCTTAGTCGCCTTCTACGACATCCACGGAAGGAAATGGAGTGACGCTATTCTTAATCCGGCGCCACACGGATGCCAAGTATAACGCCCGGTTTTTTTTATATGTAGCTATATAAGGTTGCCGAAGGAGAAAGAGAGACGGAATGAAAATAAATACAATAATTGGCATTTAATAAAATAAAAAATAAATGAAATAAAAGTATTGTCATAAATACATGTATTATATTAGTTTTAAATTTATAAAGTTTGTTGTAAAATATACAGAGAGACCACAATAAATTTAATTCAATAGGTAAATAAGGAAAATAGAAATGGCAAGATAGACACTGAAACAAATAAATGTAGGTACAATACGCAACGGAGAGACACAATAACATAATGACATAGAGAGAAAATAATTTACCATCTATATTTGGAGTTTCAAAACGATTCCATGATTAACTAGATTAATAAGCAAAATTTTAAAAAGTACAACAAAGCAAAAAACGCAAAAAAGAATCAAATTTGTACAAATTTAAAAGTGCAAATTTGGTATTTTATTTCATCGTAGTTTGTGCCAAATACATTTCGTGTCGCTTTTGTTATACAAGTATTTTATTTTACTGTGCCGTGTTCGCACTTTTTAACACGGTGTGCCGCTTTATAGACTTCGCCTGTAATGGAACGATGCTTCATAAATTTTCGAGGTAATGTGGCTATTTGGTGTGTTTACACACCTCAGCGCTTGAAATTGCCAATCCGCGGTGGGCATGCGTGGTTACGGCTAAAAAACCGGACATTAGTGCGAGTTGGACTCGCCCACCGAGGGTTCCGTACAAGTTTGTAGGTTGTTACATATCATAAATAGTTCAGGAACAGAGTCTCGCTGTTTTTTCCGAGCGTCTCCCGAACTTCAGACATTTTTTTTGCGATTTAATTATAAATGTATAGTTCAGATTTTTCTCTGCACTTATAGTAGGTATCAGACAATATTACTTGCCAAATTTCATACTTTTAAAAACCTATTTATAGTTCTACTATTTCATAGTTCTAGGTCAACGGAAAGTACCCTATAAATTTTGATTCCCTTGAGTGTCGAAATATACGAAACAAACGGGCTTATCTTTTTTTTACGTTAGTTTAGAAGTTAGATTTATTCACAGCTCCAAGGCACTGCAGAGTATATAGTTTTCATTTCAACTCGATACCTCAACGCGTTCCCGAGATAAAGGGTCTTGACAGACAGACGGACGAACGGACGGACGGACAACAAAGTGATTGTGACGGACCCCTAAACACATAGAAATAAGTCTTTATTTCTCAAATTATACCTACTACGTGTCCTGATGCCTCTGTGAAAAATGAAATAAACAAATTACTTACTCGCATACGATTGTGTAAATAACCTAACGCCGTTACAGGTATATCAGCGCTAGATGATTTTTTTATTACTACGTTTATTTAGACAAAAGTAAACAAAATACAATGGAAATGTGGCGGACTTCATGCTATTAGCATTTTCTACCAGTCAACCACGGGCGGTGCAAGTAATTAACTGGTAGCCATTTACGTAATCATCTACTGCAGGGTTTCTGAGGGCTTGTATGGCATCAGCATTCCACATTGCACACACATCGCTCGCCCGTGTTATTATTGTCATTAAAATTCTTTATTGCACCATTAAAACAAATTAAAAAGGTGAAATTAATGCTAACAGCATTTTCTTCCAATTAACCTTGGTGTTGCTGAACTAGAAATAATATACAAGATAGTGCTTGCACAAATGTAATAAACATAAACAAATTACAGTTAATACAATAAATTTTAACCAAAATTTAAGGGGGTGGGGGAGCTTATATATAAATACACCTATATAATATAAATATTCAAAATAATACGTACTATACTTATGATATTCTGTGTGGTGCCGGATTAAGAATAGCATCACTCCATTTTATTCCGTGGATGTCGTAGAAGGCGATTAAGGAAATAAATTAACAGGAGACGGGCATGGCAGCAGCGTCTTCCCGAGATTCCAAACGTATATGTACTGCGATCGCCAACCCGCCTGCCAAGCGCGGCGATTATGGCAAAATCCTTCATGGTTAGAAAACCACGAGGGAGGCCTATGTCCTGCAGTGGGCGTCACATGGCGGATGATGATGATGATGCTTATGATAAGTCAACAAGAGTACATACATAATTAGGATAAGTTAACGTTTTGTAAATTTTGTAAATGATTGAAAACTTTGGTCTTGAAAATATTTAAATGCAAAGGCAAACTATTCCGCAAACGAGCTGCAATCACAGTAAAAGAGTCCGAATATCCGGCCATATCTGAATATCCGAATATAGGCTCCGGGGTGCGGAGATGAAGAGTCCGGGAGGGTCGCCGTATGATTTTTTATTATTGTTAAAACCCGAAGTTTATTTCAATCCTACTATCCTACTTCCTACTTTAATATTATAAATGTGAAAGTTTGTGAAGATGTTTGGATGTTTGTTATTCAATCAGGCAATAACGGCTAAACGGATTTACATGAAACTTGGCGTACAGATAGACAATGACCTGAATTGAGACATAGCATACTTGATATCCCGGTAATGCGTTCCAGTGGGATAATATTTATTTTAAGTTTAAAATAGATGGCGTTGTGCGAGCGAACGTCGTATTTTAAAAATAGATGGCGCTGTGCAAGAATCGTATAAACGGATTATGTGGCGGCACGAAGTTCGCCGGGTCAGCAAGTTAGTAATAATTCACACTTTTTTCAACTTAAGCGTCTTGCGAGAAAATTCTTCGAGAATAATCTCCCTCGCTCAATCTAAATTTTTTTGGTATTGTAATAAAATGAGTATACATACTTTTGGTAAATGTGGTCTGAGGGCTTGATAGATAATTAAATTCGAGACATATTTTTCTGATCAGTCATATGCTAGTCAGTGAGTATATTATGTACGTCAGCAAAACTATAAGTAATTTTAAAACCGTAGGTAGTCAACACAATGTAAATACTAGAAGTAAACATAAACTTTCTTTCCCAAGATTTAGGCTGGCATAGGTTATTACATCCTTTCTGGGGCATTGTATACGTTTTTACAATAAGATCCCTGAAGATATAATAAGCTTGCCTCAAAAATGTGTCAAGCGCATTTTATTTTAAAAGGGCCACTATAGCGTTAAGGATTATTTAGATGACAAAGATGTGTGGAATTAAAGCCAGTTCAATGCATCCTAGTACTGAGGTTTTAGACGATATGACATGTTAACTCTGTCAATTAAGGAATATGTTTGAAAAGACTAACTTTGGAGTTTTTTTGTCCGTTTTTTCTCCAAATGATCTAGATTTTGAAACGGACACCTAGTTTTTCTTGTAACGTTTCTGTGTTACTTTGAATAAATTTTTTTTGCTTTTAACTTTTGATCCTGTACCTAGTTGTTGATTGAGAATATGATTCCAAAATTTATAATTTTGAAAACAACTGCTTTACTAAGAACTGCGTATAGGAATACAAAAATCTATTAAAAATTTCCGTAATTTCATTACCTATCAAACCCTTGGATTACATTTATCAAAAGTGTACTAATTTGATTATAATGAACGACCAAGCAATGGCCTATTTATGCTCAGCAAACCCTGTCGGGAAGCTTGGAAAACTATGAGCGAGGCCTATTCCCTAGTTTCTCGTACACTAACACGCGGTTAATCTACTGTTACCAGCTGTCAATTGACCAAAGTGCATACAAAAAAGACCACTCACAGCTGTTAACAGTAGATTAACAGCTTGTTAGTGTACGAGAAACCGGAGGTATGTCCTGCAGTGGGCATCAAATGGCCGATGATGATGAAGATGATGAAATCCAGTCGGGATCCTGACGTTTGCGATAGCAAATACTATACAACTGGACACTTGGACGATTGGAATCATTCAGGATTTACTGCGCGTAATATAGGGAAGAACTCGATAGGAAGGCATTGATGAATATAAACAATATTTCTGTTTATACCGAGACAACTTTTTTCTGGAATAGAGGATACATACATATTGATTTTGGCTCGTGCATCTTCGCACACGGTCGGCTGTTTTCGGGACCGAAGGGATCTCCCGTTAATGACAGTACATTTAATGGGGGAAGAGGTCAGAAATTGAGATATTGACCCGATCGACCCGATTGTTTGACCCTGATGTAAAAAGTTCTTCACATACGGTAACCACCTTTGCGGTAGTCTGTGGTAGGAAGTTAAAAATAACGGAGTTAATCTGATAATAACCACGTCTCGTTCAGCCAGGTCACATGAACATGAACGCAAGCCTGTAACCTTATTTATTGGAGATAGCCCTAGTACTCATGCCTGAACCCCGGAGGGGTAGGCAGATACTGAAATTAGCCACTTGCCACGAACCTGACAAACAACTATTTCACTTTCCCTCTAGGGTCTCCCGCTGCACTGTCAGGGAAACCCCTGACCTCAGGCTTAATCCTGACATTCGTGATAGCAATTAGGATTTGGTGCGCGTAATATGGGAACACGTATACCTACCCAAGAGCGATAGACCACTTATTTTTTTAGAAAACGCTGAGGGTAGAACGGGAGACAAACCACCGGAGATAAAATAATGGGGAACTTGTCTCAATATTAGTCAGGATTAACATGTTCTTATATCAAAGAAACTCTCAAAAAATAAAATATTAATTGGTATAATTTTTTTAATTAAGCCAAACGGGTTTCACAGGTCTCACAAAATGTGAAAAACGTAGTTCCTCAAATAATAAAAAAAACTCATAGCATTCCATGCACCATACAATATCCACCAAGAGCTTCGTCCGCATCACGCAACAAATAGGGACAATAAAAATTATTATAAAAAAGACGTAACCTAACCCAACAAACAACCCTGCAGAACTGCTGAACCAAAGCTCCCTAGCCCGCTGGCAGCATTGCCACGTTGCACTGCCAAAGATGTATGTCTTTGTATAGGTATGTATTTGCGTGTATATGCACGGTTATGCACCTATAATATAGCTGTTTGATTATGTTAATGTAAATTTATTGATGTTTATTAGGTATGTTGAATACATCAGTGTGGCACCGGATTAAGATCCGTGTGGCGCCAGATTAAGCTTAGCGTCACTACATTTTCTTCCGTGGATGTCGTAGAATTCGACTAAGGAAATAAATTACCAGGAGACGGACAGCAGCATCTAACTGAGATTCCAAGCGCATACTGCGTTGGCCAACCCGCCTGCCAAGCGTGGCGATTATGGCAAAAACTTTCTTCTTTCTTTCATAAATTATAAGGCGTGTAAACTTTTCACGTCATAGTTTACGCCCAATATGTACGGCGCGTTTTAATTAAACGTTTTAAACCACGTGACTGTAATTACCTTTCGACAAGTTATATTACGAAAAGTATTAGTCATAGAGAAAAATCTTTATCACCATTACTTGCCTTTTAACATGCCCTTTCCAATGAAATCATAATATAATTTTCTGCAAGATCCTCATTGACCCATACACTGATGGTAGCCTAAGCATATTTGCAGTTTTACGCACCATTAGCTATGAGCAAATGAGGTTACGATAGACGGTAGTACAGTCAACAGCAGATCAAACTTCACACGCGTATACTCTACCACACTCTACCCAGTTAGGTTACGGGCAATTTTACAGAAAAAAAATGTAAAGGTTGATCAGCGTCGACTGTACAAGGAAAATGGGAAATATCTCAATTGGGACGTGTTATTTTCGAAAACATTGAACTGAAGGAAAACATCGTGAGCAAACCTGAATGTCTACGTGACTCAACACTTGGTACCACTAATCCAGGATTCTCGTGGTGATTAAGCAAACTCTTTCTATCTCTGTAAGAGATAAAACGCAGTGAGACATAATCTTCTTTCTAATGTATTACATGTTTAGATGTTTTAAAACTTGGTAGGCTGAACGAGAATCCATATTTTATGTTGAAAACATATTTTTATTAGTACTTATTGTATTATATTTATTTTATACATTATATTGTATATTTATATTTGGGTACCGTTTGGTGCCCTCCGTACCCAGAGGATGCCAAACGGGACCCTATTACTAAGATTTCACTGTCCCTCTGTCTGTCTTTCTGTTCGTCTGCCTGTCTGTGGGCTAGGCAGTTGAAATTTTCACAGATGATGTATTTCTGTTGCCGCTATAACAAATACTAAAAATAAATATTTAAGGGAGGCTCCCATACAACAAACGTTGTCTAAAGACAACTCGCTCGCCATCTTGCGGCCATCTATGCAATCTTCACAGCGCCGATGTCATGTCATTAAATGTCAGTCTTAAACGCTTCTAGTTGGTTTTTATAGATGGCGCTGTTCTCAAATTCGATCTTCGTCTAATTTTATAGATCGTACGGTACCCTACGTGCGCGAGTCCGACTCGCACTTGGCCGGTTTTTAGTTATATACTAAATGGGTCTAATCGCGATTATTTATTAGGTAAAATTTAATTACTTTAATTTCCGACGTTTCTGCAACGTTGCAGCTGCCGTGGTCACGTGTGGACTGAAGTGGCGAATCAGTCAGACAGTCAATTAATGTAGTGATGAAGGTTTGTGGTCTACCCTCAAGTCGCTCTTAGTTTTTCGCAGCGGGCCGATACACAACACTCGCTAGGCCCGCGGACAGGTCCGGTGATAAGGCACGAGATTTGTGTTTGCTTAGCACTGGATTTCACGCTAAGAATAAAAAACCATGGAAGTATTTCTTCCTACAAAAGTCACTCTCAAAAACGGGCTCTGTCCTCTCGATTAGTCTGTACCAATGAAATGAGCGTAACATGTACGGTAGAGTAAATCACTCTGTGATTGGTTCATTCTGTGCGCCATGCGCACATGCGGGAGAACTCCAACGTGACAGAAGCTACGCTCTGTTTGTTTTTTCATGCTTTACATTCTATAATCCAGCTTGTTTCATTTCATCCTATGGACGTTAGAGGATAATTCGTGGTGGCTTGAAAACGCGTTAAGTCGCAAAACGAGAAGTGACTTAGACCAGCGCGCTAGAGCTGAAGGTGCTGAGACCGGTGAATTGCCAGGCCCATAATAATACAAATTCTCTTTTACATATAGCTTAGGCTGCCAGCATAGACTCTTTTTAATGTATGCCTAAATACGTCCTACTATAACTAAGCACATACTCGAGAAGGGCACAGGCCTTTTCGAGTAAGAGCTTAGTTACCACGCGTGCCCACTGCGGATTGGAAATTTCGAGCGGAGGTATGCTACATTAGTGAGACTTGTAAGATTTCCTTAAGTGTCGGGCATGTGAAGGTCTGTGCACTTGCGTTGCAAAAGTAAAAAAGTAGAGTTTGTTTATTGCCCATAACTTAAGAGTAGGCGGCACATTTGGATTAGGAGACCCCGTATTGTACCAGAGGGTGGGTGGGTTGTCTAGCTAGATTCATGTTAGTGGTCGGTACCCGGCTTCAGTTGTATACCCTTTAGGAGTGGACCCCATAAAGGCTCAATTTCCTGTCCCGAAATAGGGGGAGTTAAGTTGGCCGTAACGGGAATGAACCCGCACTCTTCAATGACTGTTACGTCACAGTGCTAAGCGGCAACCGTGAATGGGGATGTCGAGTTGGGAAAAAGTTGTTTTCCCGCGACTTTTGCCTTGTCAGACTTCGGAATCACTCGGTGACGGAAGGAAAACAGTGAGAGGTGGGCACGCGTGGTGATTAAGCCCATACTCTCTCCCTGAGAGAAAGCCTGTACCCTACAGTGGGACGTATAAAGGCTGCTTATTATTTTAGATTGCAAGACCCATGTTAACAATATAAAAACAACTTCTTTATCTTCTTTATGTGCCGTCTCCTAACGGAGGTCGGCGACCAATTCGACTGTCTTGCTTTTCGAGGCTGCCAATACAAACACGGGACTGGTACTCTGTTCAGACTCGACCCAGCTTCTGACCACCGTCATCATCATCATCATCAGCCATTCGACGCCCACTGCAGGACATAGGCCTCCTTCGTGATTTTCATAACCATGAGGGGTTTTGCCATAATCGCCACGCTTGGCAGGCGGGTTGGCAATCGCAGTATGCGGTTGGAATCTCAGGAAGATGCTGCTGCCCGTCTCCTGGTAATTGATTTCCTTAGTCGCCTTCTACGACATCCACGGAAGGAAATGGAGTGACGCTATTCTTAATCCGGCGCCACACGGAAACACTGACCACTGTGACCACTATAAATGGCCTCGGGCCGTAGATACATGCATACGTGCATAAACTCACGCCTGTATCCCAGAGGGGTAGGCAGAGACCAGGGACTGCCACTTGCCAAGACCCTGACAGATCACTTTCGCTTCCTCAACATTTATTAGTGGTTGCATGCGCGCACGCCGGTTTCGGGTACTTTTTATCTTGCCCTTTGCTAATAAATCCCGTATTTGTTTGAAGTAGGTATGACAAAAATCGAAGTGATTACAAAAATCCAATAAAAATGAGAATAAATGCAAAAATAAGCCAGAAAGTGTCAAAATTTACAGTTTTAGAAATTAATTTCGGTATTCTTTCAGTGACATTATAAATATGCCTGTCGCAGCAATGTCGGATATAACTCCACATGTAGGTCACTTTCATATACGGGCATATCCTACACGCAATTATTGCCAGGGCAATGAAGAGTTTGGCCCGCGTCTACACTGGGCCATAACCGCTTTTGAGAATATCTTGGTAGGTACGGAGTGTGCAGTATTCTACACAATGGATGTCGCTGCGTCATTTCGGGATGATTCCTCAGAAATCCGTCGAGAAAAATCACGCTGTATTGTTGTAAGATGATAATGTACCTATACTTTCTGTATGGGAGCTTTCGAGCGGTGGTCTTTAATCATCTGTATAAGATATAAAAACCGGACAAGTGTGGGTCGGACTCGCGCACGAAGGGTTCGGTACCATTAGATAGATAGAGAACACTTTATTGTACATAAAAATGGAAATTACACAGATATTTCTTATCCTAAGAGTACAGATGGCGGACTTATCACTAAAATTTATCTCTTCCAGACAACCTTTGAATGGACTGGACTAATACATTGGACTATACAACGTTAGACAAAGATCTAATTTGAGAACAGCGCCATCTATAGAAACCAACAAGAAGCGTTTTAAACATTGACATTTAACGACATGACATCGGCGCTGTGACGGTTATATAGATGGCCACTAGATGGCGAGCGCTGTCTTTAGAAAACGTTTGTTGTATGGGAATGGGAGCCCACCTTAAATAGTATTTATTTTATTCTGTTTTTAGTATTTGTTGTTATAGTGGCAACAGAAATACATCATCTGTGAAAATTTCAACTGCTTAGCTAACACGGTTCATGAGATAAAGCCTGGTGACAGACAGACAGACAGACGGGCAGTGAAGTCTTAATAATACTGTTTGGCACCCTTCGGGTACGGAACCCTAAAAAGGACCGGTGGTAGCGACTCGGTAGAACGCTGGCCTCACATTCGGGAGGTCGTGAGTTCGAATCCCGGCATTTATCCATGACATTGTTGAATGAAAGAGGAGAAAATCCTGAGTTCCATAGTATAAGAATCAAGTAGAAATTCACATAGAAGAAGGTAGGTATACAATGAGGCCAGTAGAACCTTATTTCATGAATCACACAGTTACCATTCATCACTTACCTGCATCAATTAAAACTGAGCCCTGAATCACCACCCCTGGGTTCCTACCCAGGGGTGGTGATTCGGGGGAATAAATAAATGAATTAATGAACGAACGAACGAACGAACGGACGAACGAATGTATAAATGAATGATTAATACATAAATGGGCACAAGAGAGAAGGCAGGTGGGTTCCGATAATTTGGAAAGCATCAATACCAGTCCCTGATGGGATGGCTGGGGACCGAATTAATTTGATTATGTCACTCGATGGAAGGACAAATTGCCTGGCTGGGGGCTACTCACAAACACACATACCTGCAGGTAGTCTGTTTCGGATTCAAGATCAGAAAGATCAACGTCAACAAATGCAGAAGTGGGATGGGTATTTTAATGGAATGAACTTCGTAAAACTTGCAGTAAAAAAATTTAAGCAGAAAATTTAAAACTTAATTCTAAAATAAAATTGTATTCTCCTATGTTTGAACTACATATGTTGAGTTTTTAACACAAAACATATTGGAAACATGCGTGTTGCCGACCGACCAATCGAACTTTTTTTATGTTTTTAATTCATTTATACTTTTTCTATATGTCTAATATATTTAAAATTGAAATGTGACTATGTCAAGGAAAAACGGAGGAAAAAGACGAATTAAAGATTCCTAAGAGTTACCCTCGCGTTTTCTTAAATTTTCACGTGCATGCGTTTCAATGCGGCCTCCTACTTCAAGCTTAAATAATGTCGCTACAATACAGACTCGACCCAGCTTCTGACCACTGTAACCACTATAAATGGCCTCTGTATGGAGATAACCATTTTTGAAGCGACTTCGCGAGGTTCTTACCTAGGTATTTTTTATTTTTATTTTATTTATTAGGTACACCAACAGCAAGCACGCAAACATAACAAAACTTATAATAAATGTGACTTAGGGCTAGCGATTATGCCAATTAAAGGTATACACAGCATTTGTAAACATTTAGGATGGTACTTAGGTACATAGCTTTAAATTACAATCAAGATGTTGTAACATAGCGATAGTACAGATTTTGCATGCAATTAAGAAATTTTATACAATTTATTTTTCAGATTTTAGGAATTAATTTAGACTTAAATGTGCCAAGGCTGTCATGATAAATATCCAAATTTAATTGACTCCAGCACTCATTGTAAGTTCGGAGCATTCTATTCAATGGTGCATTGACGCCTACGTTAGTTCTGCAGATAGGCAAAGAGAAAACGGCTGACTGTTTCAGTCGGGAGTTAGGTCTCGGAACTCTAAAATCAATATGTTCAAGTAAATCCTCACATGTTACCCGGCCATTGATTAGATTGTGTAGGAATATCAAATCTTGCATCTGTCTACGCTTCCACAGATGCAACATGTTGAAGTGATTCAGTCTGGCGTCGTATGAGGATCTATGACTAATTCCCGGAGACACAAACGCGAGATGTCTTGTAAAAGCTCGTTGGATCGACTCTATGCGCGTGGAGTGGGTGGCATAAAGAGGATTCCAGATAACTGCTCCATATTCTAATATGCTGCGGATTAGGGCATTAAAAATAGCAATTCTGGTGCCGGCAGATCTGAAATCCTTCGTTGAGCGTTTAATGAATCCCAGTAGTTTGGCCGCTCTGCCGATGATATGGTCAATGTGTGGAACGAAACTGAGAGTCGAGTCCAGGATTATGCCCAGGTCACGAACCTCATTAACCCGACTAACCTGCTCTCCATTAATGTAGTAATCGGAATCGACTGGATTTTTCTTTTTAGTAAAACTAATGTGCTGGCATTTAAGGGCATTCATCTCCATGCGATTAATAGAACACCAAACTGCTACTCTGTCTAAATCGGACTGCAATTTTAAGACGTCGGAAGAGTCTATGACTTCCTTAAATATCTTCATATCATCCGCGTATAATGAGCAACTGCTGTGGTGGACGCATGATACTATATCGTTGACAAAAAGGACGAAAAGGACCGGACCCAGCAAGGAACCTTGAGGAACTCCGGAGGAAGCTATATAGGATTCAGACTGATATCCGTGAATTACTACTGATTGGGGACGGTTCCTCAAATAAGAGTCAAACCATGCATGTATCTGTCCCGTAAAACCATACTGTTCGCGAAGTTTTGTCAAGAGAATACCATGACTTACTTTATCAAATGCAGCACTAAAGTCTGTATATACTGAATCAATTTGGCGACCACTATCAACGCTTTTCATTAAGTGAGAGACGTAAGCAGAGAGATTTGTGACAGTTGAATGTCTTTCACGGAAACCGTGCTGCCTCAAGCTGATTAAGTGTTGAGTATGTGCAGTTACGATTGGTTTCACGACCGATTCAAATAACTTAGAAAAACAAGTTAAAATTGAGATGGGTCTATAGTTTTGAATACATTCCGTGTTGCCTTTTTTGTGGACAGGAACTATACGAGCTTTCTTCCATGCTTCAGGAAAAATCCCGCTTGTTAGGGATTTATTGAAAATTTCTTTAAGGGGAAATGATAGTGCAGAAGAACATCTTTTGACAAAAATGGGAGGGATACAATCAGGTCCGGGACCTTTATTGATATTTATTATTTTCATGTGTTTGAGTATTGTTCTTTCGTCGAGCTTAACCGATGAAAGAATATTTGCAGAAGGAGAAATTAATGTCGGTGCCACATCCACACCTGCGCTTGAAGCAGAGCCAAAAGTTGATTGGAAGTGAGCGGCAAATGTGCCAGCAATCATACTACCACCAATGACCGTTGCGTTATATAATTTCATTTCAGAAGGTATGTTAGATGTAGTATGTTGCTGGCTTTTCACGAAGCTCCAAAATAACTTAGGGTTATTTTTCATGCTGCTTTCAATGTTATGGATATAGTCACTATGACACTTGCCAAACAGCTTGCCACAGCGTGCTCGCAGAATTTCGTATTCAAGGCGGTCACGAGGATTTTTGTATTTGCGGTATTTAGTTCTAAGCTTTTCTTTCTCTTTAAGAAGCAAAATCAAATCTTTTGTGAACCACTGTGGGTAAGCCTGAGGTCGACGTTTTCTTTTAGGTACGTGACTTTCAATTATTTTATTTATTGATTCATAAAATCTTTCTACCATTTGATTGACATCACCGCAATCACCAAAACGTACAGCCCAGTCAACAGCGTTGAGGTCCTGAAGCATACGTGCATAGTCTGCCCTATGAAAATTAAAATCCGTGCGAGGAACCGGCGAGAGCATCCGGCCCGACAAGAAATTGAATGAGATATCCAGCGGTGGATGATGGTGGTCTAGTCTGCTAATTGGACTATCTGATTTAGTGACCTCACAAGGCAAACTACACAGCACCAGGTCGAGAGTACGGTCAAGAGTATTCTTGATTCCATTGTACTGATTCAAACCTGAGACTGCGGCGAAATCAGTCAGAGCGTGACCCAAATTATTAAGCGCATTGGTATCAGGAGACAGGACACCATCATCTTTGTTCAGAGTCCAGGATATAAACCCTAAGTTGAGATCTCCCACAATAAGGACGTTGTCAATCTCGTTAAGGACTTCACTAGTATTATCTAGAAATGTATTTAAAGAATGTATGTTAACCGGAGGAGGTAAGTACACACCACAAAGACCCAAACGCAACGGTTTTTTGTTAATAACGAGCTCAAGTGTTAACCACAGATCCTCACAGTCACTATCCCAGTTTTTCATTCTAATAGACTTAACATCCTTCAATACAGCAATCAATACACCTCCGCCCCCACTTTTATGACCAGACTGTTGTCGGTCGCGACGATAAACTTGGTATCGAGCGTCTACGAACTCGCTATCCGAGATATCGGAATTTAACCAAGTCTCAGTGAAAATTATCACGTCATAATTGTCTTGTAAGATATTTTTGTAAATGGCACTAGTTTTGGTTCTCATTCCTCTTACATTCTGATAATATATACGAAACATATTTAACAGATAAAGCAATTTACATGGAAAAAATACACGTAGGAGTAATATACTACTGCACACGATTAAGACAGTCCATGTTATGGATGGGGATAGCTGGAGAGGCTTCAGTCTTCCTCATGTGTATCCTGCCGTTCCTCACCCACACAAATCTGTATGATAATTCCCGAGCCTTTATTCTAGTAGCAGCCTGTAGTGACTTTTTCTCAGGTGACAGGTGTTCACTGATGTAAATTGGTATTTTTTCGCCACCGATACCAATACAGCCAGTATTCAGTTTCTCATGATGACTATCTTTGTTGTACTTCGCGACAGCAGCCAATATGGAATCACGGCATCTAGCGCTGCGGAATTTAGCCACCACTGTGCGTGGGCGCTTGCTGGTATTGTCGCGTTTAGCAACGCGAAAGCATGACAAAATATCACCGTCCTGTATGGGCTGTGAGACAACTGTCCCGATTTGCATTATGGTCTGAGATAGATTTTCCGTTTTAAATTCAGGTAGACCATGAATCTCTATGTTGGCTTCCCGAAGATTCTGTTCCAGGTTAGACAAACGGCTAGAGAGGTCTTTGACTGTGGCTTGTAGATGCGTATTGGTAGCTTTGAGGTCCCTCATCTCATCTTCCCTTGATTTCAGCTGAGCCATGATATCATCATATTTTTTATCCAAAAATCCAATGGACTTTGTTATCTCGATTAAATCCTGTTGAATAGGAGCAAGTTTTGTTGATAACGAGTTGTTAAGAATTTTCGGCAGCTCTGTTTCAAGGGCACGTGTAATCTCAGCACGTACGAGTGCGCACAGTTGGGCATCTTGCATGGGTTGGACGACGGGAGACGAGGCGACAGGCTGAGATTTCATGCTAAGTCCGCCCGCCTTAGCTCGAACAGTCACGTTCGAGACGTCGTTGCTGTTAGATGCCAAGGATGTTTTGTCAGATCGCAGGCGTAGAGGGGTGTTCGAATTGCTACCCTTGGGAAGCTTGCTTCGGCACATGTCGCAAGTCCAGGAGTCCCTATCTTCTCGAGACATAGCCTTAAAGCTTTCATCGGAGACATTTGCGCAAAGCAAATCGTATGTGTCAAGACAGACTGCGCAGTTGAGAAATTTTTTGTTAGTTATGGGGTTGGGGCAGGCCGCGCACGCCAGGGTCGGCATCTTCAATGCAAGCGACAAAGCAGTAAAACCAAACAAAAAAAAAAAAAAAAGTGGCTTAGGCCAAGCGACTATTTAATTATGGCTGCCGTTCCGTCCCACGATGCGCGGTGGCGAATAATCGTATTGATTGGTGATGTGGATGGACTCACGTTATCAGTAGGCGGGTCCAGCAGTGGGGTAGGACCAATCTTGTAGCAATTGGGCGTGGATTCGTTGCTGCTTCAAGATGGTTGCCGTCGCGGACGAGCCGGATTCGTTGACCGCTGCGCTGGAGTCTCTTGTTGAAGAAACCGGTGGCTAGCACGCCGCGAAGTATCAGGCGCTAATCATCCAGCACGTAACGTCTTCAATTTTATGCACTCCTATTATGTTGTACGGATTTATTTGGTTTTCAAAGTTATATTAATATTTTAATATTTTAAATTAAACTAACGCAGACAGTGGACACGTATGCACCTGTCGGTGGTCCGAGGGGAAGGGATAGGTATATTATAGGATATACCTATGATAGGATAGGTATATTCAGCGATAATTCTTCACCGCGCTGTCCGATTTCATGAACTATTGCACGAATCGTATCATCATCATCATCAGCCATTTGACGCCAACTGCAGGCCTCCTTCGTGGTTTTCATAACCATGAGGGGTTTTGCCATAATCGCCACGCTTGGCACGCGGGTTGGCGATCGCAGTATGCAGTTGTAATCTCAGGAAGACGCTGCTGCCCATCTCTTGGTATTGGATTTCCTTACTCGCCTTCTACGACATCCACGGAAGGAAATGGAGTGACGCTATTCTTAATCCGGCGCCACACGGAACGTATGCGATTCTGCAATAAGATCCCTGAACATAAAATAGACCGGCCCGAAACGCGGTTCAAGGATGTGTTTAGCATACTATAGGTACACTAAATATACAACGACTCTTAATGAACACCATCTAAAGTAGGCCCTTGGTAACACATATAATGTCTACCTTTGATAAATAATTGGGTCACAAAATTATCCATTAACCTTACGTACCTTGGCACACTTGGAGCTTTCAACCGTCGCGTCAATGACTTAATTATAAGCATACGATTTATAAGATTTTTGAACCACTTTTTACGTTTGTGATGTCCTTGCCTGGTTACTATAGCACAGGGTATCCTTAGTTTGAGACGACAATTGATTGTGTTGTGTATAGAAGTACCTAATTATTATTATTCTTAACATCAATAAAATCAGTATCAAATTATTTTTATTCAAAATAACACGAAAACCGTTACAAGTTAATCTAGCACGTAGGTTAGCTGGAAGAAAATACTACCTAGTATGAAGCTCGCCTTTATACAAAATTGTTTTTTTTTAGTGCAATAAAGAATATTTCAATTCAATTCGAGATAATTCAACTAAGTGTCCATTTAAACTCTGTATCATAATATCGATCAAACTTAGTCGTTTCAGATTTGGTTCTAGATCTGATTCGATTCTAGAACCGAGAACTCATACATTGGACTGACTTTAATTCCAGACATCTTCGTCATCTAAAAACTATTTAATATTATAATAGCCCTTTTGGTACAAAGGTTACACATTTTTAGGACCGCGTTTCTGGCAAGCTTATAACACTTTCTTATTACTTTCTAAAAATACAAGAAGCTATATGCATCTCAAACCACGCAGGCCATGATGATTGCGTAAACATAAACACATACATTGCTTCTGGCCCCACACTAGGATACCCTGTGTCGTGGGAACCAGAAACAACGACATCACAAACATGTAAACATCCAAGACCTGGGGTTTTTTTTGTACCCAGCCGGGATTCGAACCCGGGACCTCTCGCATGGTATGCAGATGTACTGCCGCTGCGCTACGAGGTCGTCCGATGCCCTTCAGCAAGAAACGGCCCTGCCGGAAATATGGACTATTAGGTGGACAAAATCCGGCGTGCCAAACGAGGATCTGGTGCCTGATACAAGAATGCAAGAGTTCTTAACTTTAATCTACCCCGGAAATACTGTACTCAAATCAGCAGGGCTGTTCCAAAAATAAATACAGTAAGGGACATTTTTTTCAAAACCGAGTTATTACCACTATTGGTTACTGGAACCACCTGGTAACCAATAGTGGAGATATCTCGGTTTTGAAACCAAATATCCCTTACTGTGTTTATTTTTTTCACAGCCGTGGTGGCGAACCTTGTTGGGCAGATGTGCCGATCTGATGCATAGCTTCATTACTGACCATTGTCCGCAATGGTCCATAAAATAAGGTATTCGGGAAATTCACGGATTCCTATTATGTGGCACAGGCCTTCTCTCAGGGAGAGAGTATGGGCTTAATCCCCACGCGTGCCCACCGCGGATTGGCGATTTCAAGCGCTGAGGTACCTATATGAATTTCCATCGATGTTTTCCTTTACCGTTAGCGAGTGGTATCGTTACTATAACTTAACGAATTAACAGCCTCCCTTTCGTATTTTAATTCGTTATACAAAATACTCAAAATAAATAAACCACTTTTTTCTAAGAGAGAAGGCACAGGCCCTGCAGTGTGAAATTTTATGCCTGGTGAGATGGCTAACTGTAAAAACTGGCCAAGTGCGAGTCTATACAACATTAGTCACAAAGATCGGGAAAAAACGGCAAAAAATTAAGTATGTTGTATGGAAGCCCCCCTTAAATATTTATTTTATTCTATTTTTAGTGTTTGTTGTTATAGCGGCAACAGAAATACATCATCTGTGAAAATTTCAACTGCCTAGCTATCACGGTTCATGAGATAGAGCCTGGTGACGGACAGACAAACAGACAAACGGACAGCGAAGTCTTAGGAATAGGGTTCCGTTTGGCACCCTTTGGGTACGGAACCCCAAAAACAGGCTATACCGAGAATATCAGTTTCACGTTCACATCACATCCAGTATAATAGATAGACACTCCAGTTCCGATAGCACGCACATCGGCCGTATCAAGTGTGAGTCTGCGACACAGCTCCGCTAAATCACAACCCTTTTTTGTATCTGCTTGACCTTTTTCGACAAATCACCCGTTTGCGAGGGATATGTTTGAAAGTGCCAAAAGGACGACCGGAATTAAAACTGCAAAAAGATTGTCATCTCGCTCTTGATGTATCGCTGTATTCGATTTCAGAACATATTTTTTTAAGTAATAATTTTTCAGTGGCCAATGAGATATTTCGAAGAGAAATAAAAATGAGTATGTATGCTTATGATCACACGATAAGAATTAAAACATTATAAACAGATGTAGATGACGACTGGGGCCGAGTATACCTACGCGATTCAGTGTCATCCACTGACTGAAGCCGAGTATATCCGATTCAATGTCACTGACCGATGAAGCCGAGTACAGCGGAATCAGCGTCAGCGACCTACTGAAGCCGAGTATACCCGATTCAGCGTCACTCACCGACTGAAGACGAGTATATATCTGATTTGGCGTCACCGATCGACTGAAGCCGATTTCGTTCAATATTCCGAAAGAGACGAAAGTATCTTTCTGAATGAAACTGAACCGTGCGAAAAGGATCTTTTTGCTAAAGTTGTCTCAATGTTCTTCCTCCTAAGGTTGTCTGGAAGAGATGGTTTTTAGTGATAAGACCGCCGATTGTATACTACTAAAAACTAGTTATTAAGTAGGTACCTACCTTATATTTGCAAATTGCTGTGTGCAGTAAAGACTTGCCTTACATTCATGAGGTCGTGGATTCGAACCCCAGGCATGTACCAATGACTGTGTTCTACGTCAAGTACATTATTTTGTGCATTTGCAGTAGCAATACTACTTGGTATTGCGTGCGTGCATGCGTGCGTACGTGCGTGCGTGTGGGTTTGCGCGGGCTTCATATTATTATGCTAATAATTACGAAGAGAATAATAGCTGTTTTTCTCTCCTATTTAGTTTGTAATACAGATGTGCAGGGAATCGTCGTGATAACAAATGGCCGGTGATTTGCGACGAAATGTACGATGATTTATCATTATGTACAAATTCGCGAGAACATTTTGTGAAACTAAAATGTATGTAGTATCAACATTTATAAAAATACGGTGAAATTATCGTACATAACGTTTGACATGTGATAAAAGTAATATAAATTGCCAATCCGCGGTGGGCACTCGTGGTAATTAAGCCCATACAGAGGTTATGCGCTTAATTACCTTTATGAGAGAAGGCCTGTGCCATGCAGTAGGAAATTTTAATATAGGCTACATAAAAAGCGAAAAGGAAGTTTTAGCATAAGATAAAATTGTTGAATAGCATTGGCAGGTAAGGGTTAAAAAAACAGCCAAGTGCATGTTGGGTCACGCGCAGTGTAGGGTTCCATAAAAGAGGGGGTTTCTTGATTGCCTTACACAACTAGCAAATTCATCAAAGTAATTTTCAATGGAATTTGTACGAAAATTTTCTTCAATTCGACCAATTTGGTCGTCTATTGCCCGTTAACTTGTCTATTGATAGTTTTTCTGTTAATTTAATTATAGGCATGTACTACTGCCCAGATTTTTTTAGCCGGGAGAGGGGGGACACGCTCTACCCTAACAAAAATTTCCGCCTTTAAGCTTACAATTTTCCGCAACTATTTCCTATCGGCATGATAAATACGCATATTTGTACCAAATTTCAGCCCTCTAGTACTAATGGTCTCTGATCCAAGCCTCAGACGGCCAGATATGGCGAAACTATAAGGGATCCTTTTTGACCACGGAACCTTAAAAACTACTAACAAATTAAAAAAAAAGGTTCTAAGTTGTGTTCAGAATTCCCCTTTAAAATATTGCTAACAAATTTAATGTCACAATTACGGGGTCCCATTCGAATGTCCGACAGTTATTAAAAAAAAATTTCACGTTTGTTTCAAATGTTTCACAAAACTTACATCTCATGAAGTATTTCTTTCTTATAATGTCATTTGGCAACAGGACATTATTCTGAGTTTTCTTATCACAGATGCATTAAATCGACAAAGTTCCACTAACATGATTTAAGATATGCAGATCACGCAAGTATATAAGAAAACAGGGCACGAGGGTTGCAGGAGGCTCGCTGAGTTAAAATAAAAAAAGTCATGCTCGTCCGGGAACTGCGGGTTAGGTTGGGTTAGGCTTGTGATCTCCCTATTTGTTACCAATAAATGCTTGTGACGAAACAAAATTATATGGTTATAGGTTACTTTAAAAAGCGAATTAAATTGGTGTTGCAATATGAATTGTTTGCTATCAGTAAAAAGTTGACATGTATGTTTATCTTTTAAACATATCGCACCTTTGGTAGTACGAGGGCACAACTTACAAAAAATGGTAAAATGAGTTAAGTGTGCAGAAATGAGTTGAAAACACTTCTCTATCTGGTGGGATACAGACTCCCATTAAATTCATTTAAAAAGCGACTTTTCAAAATGACTGCATATCAAATCCTTTAGATGTCATTGTCAAAACAATAGTTTGTAACATGAAACATTGACAAATATGAAGAGATATATTTTTATAATCAATTGTAGGTAAAACATCATGGATCCCACGATTACGTCAAAGGGCTGACTTTTGTTTAATTTTTTTTTGTTAACTGTAGAATTAATGGAAACGTGGAAAAAAGTGGAAAAAGGTTTTTCGTCACCGATTTACTACTGAGACAACTACAGCGACGTCTATTGTCACATCTGTCGATCAAATACTTAAACGTCGCTGAACTGAATCTACAACTGTAGCGATAAACAAAAAACATTTTACCATTTTTTGCTAGGGTTCCGTACCCAAAGGGGTAAGTGACTCTATTACTAAGACTCCACTGTCCGTCTGTGTCTGTCACCAGGATGGATCTCATGAATCGTGATAGCTAGGCAGTTGAAATAAATAACAGATGATGTATTTCTGTTGCAGCTATAACAACAAATACTAAAAACAGAATAAAATAAATATTTAAGGGGGGCTCCCATACAACAAACGTTGTCAAAAGACAGCGCTTGCCATCTAGCGGCCATTCATGTAACCTTCACTGCGCCGATGTCATATCGTTGAATGTCAATGTTAAACGCTTCTTGTTGGTTTCTATAGGTGGCGCTGTTCTCAATGTAGTACCTAATATGTCTTGTCGCGATCTTTGTCTAACGTTGTATAGATAATGGTACGGAACCCTTCGTGCACGAGTCCGACTCGCACTTGGCCGGTTTTTTCTATTCACACACTAGTTTCTAATAACCCCCTTTCACTGTACTTCATTCCTCCACGCACACAGCAGTAAAGCTCCGTTTTCACCGAAAGCAAAGCTTTATGTCAAAGCGGAGGCTGTACGCAAACCTTCCCTATCTCCCCTACATTTAAAACTTTGGCTATGTCTACGTTTAAAGTTTAAACTAACTGTCTAAAGTCAGATGTAGTTTCCTGAGCTCCATTCTGAAGTTCAGGTGTATGGAAAACTTGGCACCAGTTGTGTGTTCAAGGGAATTTATTGTGATGGGCTGGGAATATTCGCTACGCAATATACGCTGACTGTGTATAAAAAACCTTGTGAGGAAACCTGGGCCTCTAGGCCTCTAGGTTAATAGAATATTAGCACGACAATAGCCGTGGAAAAATCCTTACTAATGTTATAAACGCAAAAGTTTGTATGTATGGATGGATGTTTGTTACTCTTTCACGCAAAAACGGCTGAACGGATCCGGATCAAATTTTGCACAGAGACAGTTAACAGGCTGGATTAGCATATAGGCTATATTTTATCCCGCAAAAATACACATCAAAATTACCACGCGAACGAAGTCGCGGGCAACAGCTAGTTAATCATATTAGTAACATTACAAAAATAATATTTTATATACAGGGCGTCCCAAAGTTATGGGACATGAAGGGAAAGTACCTTAAATATCGTAGATAGGGTATTTTGCTGAAAGAAGACTTTACGTTATTTTTAAAAGTTAGTAATTCTGCATTCAAAGATTTTCTAAAAATACTTGCTTCGTCTGGGAATCGAACCGACTTAAATTTAAAAAAAAACACCCCTACTTTTATGATGCCAATCGAAAGAATGGCCAAAAACTAATAACTCTTCTTAAGTAACATAATATTTTAAAAAAAAGGAACAGCGTGAAATTAATAATCAAATTAAAAACATACAGGAAACTGCCGTAGTCAATGCCGTAGGTATTATTTTGTAAATTAATTAATTAAATGCTCAAAATGTGATCCCTCTTATCTTACGCAAATCGCCAATATTTTAATGAGTCCGCTGCCAGTTCATTTTCTTATCTTTTTATGGTGAATACTGGATATAATATGGCACAATTCTGTTTGTAAGTCGCCCAGGTTCTCGTATCGCTTTTTGTATAGCATATCTTTCACATATCTCTAAAAGAAGAAATCTAATGGTGTAAGGTCCGAGGATCTGGCCGGCCATCGAATCGGTCCATTCGTACCAATCCAAGTAGGAAAACATTCATTTAGAAAATCTTAAGAAGAGTTATTAGTTTTTAGTCATTCTCTCGATTGGCATCATAAAAGTAGGGTGTTTTTTTTACATCTAAGTCGGTTCGATTCCCAGACGAGGCAAGTAACTTTTAGAAAATCTTTGAATGCAGAATTACTAACTTTTTAAAATAACATAAAGTCTTCTTTCAGCAAAATACCCTATCTACGATATTTAAGGTACTTTCCCTTCATGGCCCATAATTTTGGGACGCCCTGTATATGTGCTTTCTGTCAGTTCGCTGTACCTACTATTATAGACTAAACTAAACTACTATTCTATCGTAATAACGACAACAATACCGTCCTTTTAATTAATACCTGCTAAGCGTAAGTGCCGCCCCCAAATGGGACCAATAGACCACAAACACTATTTCATTGACACGTAACTTACTGGAGCGGTGGAGTTCAGTTTGTCTAAGTGCTGCGGTAAGCTCGATGTTAACTAGATACTGTACAGTACAAGGTTACTTTTTAAATAGGACAAACTTAACTGCATAACACGCGTGATCACGCGTGCCTAAGGGCCGAAGGGCCGATTTCTGAATTGAGAATTTCACTAAGTAAATACTTAAGTAACGTTCTGTCACGCTCTTTTCTGAGAAATTCGAAGAGACAACACTACAGTTGACTAGGTATTTACTTAGCGAAATTCTCAATTCAGAAATGTGTTTCAAAAAGTGTTTCAGATTTACCACAACATGTTCTAGGAAAATATAAAAAAAACCTATGGAGCTAATTTGTCATATTTATTTTTCTCTCTCTTTTCTGCTTTTGAGCGACGTTGTATAATATAATTCTCAAAATAACAAAATATGAATGGCAATTCTTCGATTGCCATTATTCATTGTGCTTAGTAGTTGAAAGCTATTACATTATTCTGCGGAGCAAATGCGCTGAAACGTTACGTCGATTCTGAACTATTTGGAAGAACAATATTGTTTACGACTTGAGCCATATCAATTTAATTTAAATTCTATTTGAAAATTATAAAAAAAAATAATCAACCAGCCCGTACTCGACCACTGTACACGCTGATTTCTGGGTGGTTTGAAAGCCACGGTTATGTAATTAGTAATTTAAAAAAACCGGCCGAGTGGGAGTCGGACTCACGCACGAAGGGTTCCGTGGCATTATCTATACGACATTAGACACAAATATCGCGAAAAAACGGCAAAAAATCGCGTTGGTTGAATGGGAGCTCGCCCTTAAACATTGATTTTATTTTAATTCAATTATTTATTTTATATATTAATTTAACGGCTTCACTTACTTTTACCGTTAAACCAATATATAAAATGTGCAGTGCTTACGAAAGTTTACGTTGCATAATTATTTATTTTTGAAGCGAATATAGAACTAAATATTCTGAGAATATTTCAAGCGCCTACGAACTACGTTTGTTGTATGGGAGCCCCCCTTAAATATTTATTTTATTCTTTTTTTAGGATTTACTGTTATAGCGGGAACAGAAATACATTATCTGTGAAAAATTCAACTGCCTAGCTATCACGGTTCATGAGATACAGACAGCCAGACAGAGCAGACGGAAAGTGAAGTCTTAATAGTAGAGTCCCATTTGGCACCCTTCGGGTACGGTACCCTAAAAATGGCATATATTAAGACTATTACTTTTAAGTATAGCTGTAAATAAAATAAAAATAGTTGAGAAATAATGTTTCAATTATTAGTACCACCTTTCCATCTAAGAGAACAATGACTCGCGGACCCGCGGCACGCACGCACGCTCGGGATGGCTACTAATGGTTCTAAAAGATTCGAGTTTGTGTCGAGATATTTTTGAAAAGGGCGTTTTTAAAAAAACAAACTGACGTATTCGACAGCTTCAGGCACCTTCATTTTGCTTTGTCTTTCAAGGCACCCAACATTAATGGTGTCGTGATCATCATAATCATCAGCCATTTAGAAGAAGAAGAAGAAGAAATACATTTATTATACCAACAAGATACATCACAGAAACAAAACAAGCAGATAAGTAACATAATATGCACAACAACAGAAAGAAAACTAAATACACAAAAGACAAAACGAATAAATAAAACAGGACCATAGGATGTAGCCTGTGGTGTATCTAAGTTGCCACAAAAGGCAGCTTGACTCATCGTTGTGCCAAGGAAGTGATTCCTCAGCGCTGATTTTCAGTTAGAGCCTACGGTAACCCATTTGACGCCCACTGCAGGACATTGGTTTTCCAAGTTTCCCGGTCTAGTGCCGCCCGCATCCAGCGACTAATGGTGTATAAACAGCTATCTTGATCTAAGCAACTAAATAAGCTTGAGCGCCTCCAAAATTTATCTATCCGGTTCATATTTGGCTTGCGAAAATATAACCATTTCGAATATCGCGTCAAACTGAAGTGGCGCCCTATCCGCCTCCGTAGGAATGCTCACATTCTTTCAATCCTCTACTCGGTGCTATTCAATCCAGCCACACCTCTGCATCTCAAAAATCGCTTTGAGTTTTTGAGTGCTACGCACAGTCGGACTTTGCGATCCGCTCAGAACCGATTGCTGAAGACACCGAGTGATTCGACAAGGTTCTTCAGCAATTCGTTTACTATCACAGCTGTCCGCTTGTGGAACGACCTGCCTCTGGTAAGATTTTCACCGTCCCTGTCAATGTTTAACAAGAGAGTGCAAAAACATAATTCTGCCTTAATTTGAGTTTGTTTTTTCTTTTTGATGAAATCTCTTTCCAGTAGTACCTAGGTATATTTTTCGTTCCTCTCCTCCTTCCATACGACAATTTTTGTTTAAGTATGTTTATTGCACCATCATCAGCCATTTGACGCCCACTGCAGGGCATAGGCCTTCCTCATGGTTTTCCTAACCATGAGGGGTTTTGCCATAATCGCCACGCTTGGCAGGCGGGATGGCGATCGCAGTATGCGGTTGGAATCTCAGGAACACGCTGCTGCCCGTCTCCTGGTAATTGATTTCCTTAGTCGCCTTCTACGACATCCACGGAAGGAAATGGAGTGACGCTATTCTTATTCTTTATTGCATATTTATTTCATATTTACCTATCGTTCATGTATGTGTATTAAATATAGAATTATCATACTTAGTATTGTTTAGTTGTACCGACTACCCGTCATTAAGCTTCACAATTTTTTTCCGTCAATCCTTACTTTTAGTAATGAGGCCGCCAATTGTACTGTACTAGTATATTATTGTTTAACTCTCATATGAAGTACTGCTGTACATACAATAAAGAATATCCTATTTATCTATGTTATTTTAACCTAGATGAAAAAATCCGGTCACAAACTACCGTTTGAAGATGAAAAAACCAAACCAATAAAACCAACTAAGTATTTTATAACTCTGTTTTCTTTTTTCAGGTAAGTACACATACATATATAAACTCACGCCTGTATCCCAGAGGGGTGGGCAGAGACCAGGGACTGTCAATTGCCGCTTTCAGGTAAGTCTCAACACAATATCCCGCCACCGTCGTGATTTAGATGGTTTTTGTTTTGGTAAGTTAACAAAATTCAGGTCATGCAGGTGCAACGCGTCGGCTTATTGCAAGAACTCATTAACCGACATATTCACCATTGGGAGAAAAAGGACTTTTTAGTTCGTGTTAGTTAATGGTTGTGTTTCCTCCTCCTTATTTCCTATAACATCGTTAAAATAATGCCTGATACTAAAACACCACTATTGTATCATTTTTCAATACATCTCTATGTCCATACCTTTAAAAAAAGCGGTTAGTGAGCTTTTGCAGTTAATGACTTCTTGCAATAAGCCGACGAACGTAAAAGGTTACAAAACTTCATCATCAGCCACTTGACGTCCACTGCAGGACATAGGCCTCCCTCATGGTTTTCCAACCACGAAGGGCATCGCCGTAATCGCCAAGCTTGGCAGGCGGGTTGGCGATCGCAGTATGCGGTTGGAATCTCAGGAAGATGCTGCTGATGATGATGCATTTTATTTATCGGTATTTTGTGTAACTGGAAATCTAATCCAGGGTTATTTCTGAAATGCGAAACTAAATATTGGCGTGACGATTTATTCCCGCGACTACATTATCGGTTCGATTTACTAGATACTTACCTTCTGTTGGGCAAAAATGTATGTCCAACCGAGTCGCTCCACAACTTCTGCCTCAGTTTGGGCCAACAGGTGGATCCAACGTTGGGCTCAACGGTCAGATTGGCTTACACGCTAAGCGGGCATTTCCGAGCGCGATACGATCTGAAGACACTCCAGCTCGAGACTCTATCGAATCGAGAACACTTCTTCGTGGAGTGTGAGCAACCATGCGTGTCAACATAGTTTTTTAACCGAATAACAATTAATCGATTAGATTTTGTAGTGTAATTTGCACAGTGATACCAATAGCCAAGAGAAAGTTCAAAAAGTGTCAGTACAATCTCTCAATCATGTTAATAGTGATTTTTAGGACCCATGGCCGTGAACCTAAGACAAAAAAATCTAGGACTAAGATAGCATTAACGCCAAAAGCAAACTTTTTTGTCATAAATGCTATCTAGTCCTAGGTTCGTGATCCTAGGTTCTTTGTCGTGTCCTAAAAATCACTGATTGAGACATGAGACATGAGACATGAGGAAAACACGATTGAGAGATTACAGACACTTTTTGCAAATACGATCTGAAAATGCAAAAAAGTGTCTCTAACATAGTGACATAGTACATTGACATTCAGCAAACAGAATGTAAATTCTTTACGTTGAAATAAATTATTGATTTCTGATTTCTAAAAAAAAGATAATTACCTATGTTTTTTTTTCATTGGTGGCGCTAGTTAGCTCCTTGGATCCCCTTAAACAGGCTATGCATCTGCACCAAAATGATGATTTCATGATTGAATCCTTTTTATGCTCAAGGCGTTTCAAAATAAATACAAAAATAAAACCAAAACGTACCTAAAAAACTGGACTTTTTTGAAAAACATACATATATATGTAAACTCACTCCTGTATCCCAGAGGGGTAGGCAGAGACCAGGGACTGCCACTTGCCACGATCCCGACAGATCACTTTCGCTTCCTCGACAAAACAAAATAAAAATATTAAAATTATTATTATTAATTAAAATTATTCACAATTGAAAAATTATTGAAAAAAATCCCGTGCTAAAAATTGTAATAGTTTTCCAGTTGTCATGGATAAGAAGCAGTGGTAGCGCGGTTGCTAGAAGACTCGCCTAACATTCAGGAAGTCGTGGGTTGGAACCCCGGGCAGGTACTAATTACTCTGTTTTCTAAGTTAGGTACATTTACGAAGAAAGACAAAAAGAAAGACATCGTGAGGAAACCAGCGTAGGGCACCGCTGATTGGCAATTTCAATCGCCGAGGTATGTGAACACCTCAGACACTCAGATTTCCTCACGATGTTTTCCTTGACCGTTAGCGAGTGGTATTGCTACTATAAATTCAAATTCATTGGTACGACTCGAACCCACCACCTCCCGAATGAGAAGCCAGCGTACTACCGCTCCGCTTTCGCTGCTTAAGCCCGTTAATATGCCAAAATATTCCACGATTAGATTTTTTTTTTCTATTTCTAATGGCAAGTACAGCCAGTAATAAGGCTTAATTTAGGACATGTAGTTTTCTTATGAGCACTTTAATTGTGCTTTTTTTTTTGTTGCAGGTAAGGACCTATATAGTTTTTGTCTTTGAAATAAAACATTTAAAGAAAAGAGTAAATTACAGAGTAATAGTAAAGAGTAGAGGTTCTAATTCTATCTAAAACATGGACAATTACGGTAGGAACCGTGCTTCTTTCTACATTTTTCCAGGATAATTTTTCTTTCACTTCTTAACATTTGCAATGAAATGCGAGGGAAAATCGTTCTACTCGCTAATTAAACGGAATTTGATTAATGTTTCCGCCGTCTTAGGGATTAAGTATGACGATGGATGTCTCGACGGAATATCTTAATAAAGACGTGTAGACGCGTTCTTATTGCAAAGCTATAGAGATGGTTTCAGATTGCTAATTTAGGTAGACTTCCTAGTACACTCGACAATCTCATCGTCTTTTACTTACATTTAAATTAAACAAAAAATACCAAGTAAAACGCATTTAACCAAAAGGTCCAGGTCCTTCAGATTTCGGGAGGGTGTAAGAAAATTAAAATTTTTTGCAAAGGAGCCATGCCTGAAAAATCAACAATTTAAGACACAGAAGTTCAAAATCACTCTTTTTGATATTTTGGTAACACAACAATCTTAATCGATTTCGATTTCTGTCGTGCCATCTTTATACAGGGCGTCCCAAGGCTATGCCACGTGGAGGGAAAGTACCTTGAATATTGTAGATGGAACATTTAACTGAAAGAAGACATTATTTTAATTTAAAAAACAATTTAAATTGCATTCGTAGATTTTTAAATAATTACATGGTCGAGCCGGGAATCGAACCCGCTACACGAGAAAAAAAAATATGCTGTAGCTTTATCATACCGATAGAAGGCTTCGTCATAAGGATTATTTTTGCTGCATAACATAGTGTCAGAAATAAAAGGAAGACCATGAATTTCAACATTTTTCAAGTCGTAAAAAAATACTACAGTTATATTCGTTTTGTCGCACAAACCCGTGCTGAGGACAATTTTAAAAACCTATTTAGAGGCTAACATAAAAGAGGCTCGAAATTTCATCTATGCTTGCACTTGGGAGAGCGCTGGCACGGTGAGCTAGAGGTCGCGGGTTCAAGTCCCGGCATGGGTGGAATTTTTAGCCTCCAAATAGGTTTTTAAATTACTATAGCGTCAACATTTTTTTCTAGTTTTCGGGTCGGGCGTCAACATTATCACACGCTGTGAGGTCAGTAATTTTACATCTTGGTAAGCCAGACAGAAACCTTGGCAGCGTAAATTTTCCTAATTGCCAACGAGCGGCAAAGCCCTAACGACGTGTTACCTAATTTGCAATTAGAATTTCCTTAATTAATACTCGGTTTAAGGGCCAGTTCCCATTTGAAACAGCATGATTTACCTCAGCCGTTGGTACATTTTAACCCGTCGCAGAATCACGGTGAGCGCTTGAAATTACCCATCCGTGGTGGGCATGCGGGCCCAATTAAGGCCATACCCCCCCTCTCTCTCTCTAAGGAGAGAGAAAAGGCCTGTGCCTTAGTCGGTCGTATAGGCTACATCATCGTCAGCCATCTGTCGCCCACTGCAGGACACAGGCCTCCCTCATGGTTTTCCTAACCATGATGGGTTTTGCCATAATCGCTACGCTTGGCAGGCGGGTTGGCGATCGCAGTATGCGGTTGGAATCTCAGGAAGACGCTGCTGTCCGTCTCCTGGTAATTGATTTCTTAGTCGCCTTCTACGACATCCACGGAAGGAAATGGAGTGACGCTATTCTTAATCCGGCGTCACACGGAATAGGCTACACAAATGTCTAAATGAAAGTAGTCTGATAGATGTAATTCATCGATGAAGCTGTAACTGATGGCCGTTGGGGCGAAAAAGTTCTGAGCTGGCGACCGCGGACCGGACGACGCAGCGTGGGCAGGCCCCGCACCAGATGATCTGACGACCTGGTTACGGTGGCGGAGAGTCGCTGGATACGGGCGGCACAACACCGGGAAGCTTGGAAGACCATGAGGGAGGCCTATGTCCTGCAGTGAGTGGGCGTCAGATGGCTGATGATGATGATGATGATATTTTGTTAATAGTTTTGTAACACTCCCGCGTTACGACGCCGCTTGTGATTTGGTTTTTGTCAATGTATTTTTTGTCTCATGCTGAAAATCAGCGCATGCATCTCCGGTGGCATATTGCTGAGCATGGGTCCATTTGCCAAAACATTATTATTATAAGATCACATTATTCTTTATTTTACACACCAGAAAACACCACCTTTATGTTGTATTTTTTATAAAACATAAATATACGTTTTAAAGTGAAAGTGAAAGTGATCTGTCAGGATCGTAGCAAGTGGCACTCCCTGGTCTCTGCCTACCCCTCTGGGATACAGGCGTGAGTTTATGTTATGTTTTATACGTTTTTTAAGTACGTACTTAATATTTATGCACATAATCTCACGCTTGTATCCCAGAGGGGTGGGCAGAGAGCGGGGACTGCCACTTGCCACGATCCTGACCGATCAATTTCGCTTCCTCAACACTCATTAGTCGTTGCATGCACGCACGCCGGTTTCGGGTACTTTTTTTCTTGCCCTTTGCTAATACATCCTCTATTTGATTGAGTTATGTCCGGCGGTGGTATCCTAATGGGTAGAACATTGGACTCGGAAGCAAAAGACCCAGGTTCGATCCCCAGTGCGGGCATGTAGGTAGGTACCTATGACTTTGTTTTCTAAGTTATGTACATTTGTGAAGTTATAGTAGCAATACCACTCGCTAACTGTCAAGGAAAACATCGTGAGGAAACCTGACTGTCTGAGCTATTCACATACCTCAGCGCTTGAAATCGCCAATCCGCGGTGGGCACGCGTGGTGATTAAGCCCATACTCTCTCCCTGAGAGAAGGCCTGTGCCCTACGGCGGGACGTATATAGGTTGCTTACGTATGTTCGCCCATTAGCTCAGTTGGAAGAGCGCTGGCACGGTGAGCCAGAGGTCGCGGGTTCAAGTCCCGGCATGGGTGAAATTTTTAGCCTCTAAATAGGTTTTTAAATTGTCCTCAGCACGGGTTAGTGCAATAAAAAGAATATAACACTTTTGTTCTAAGTAAGTGTGAGTTTTACAACATTTTTGTTCGAAGTAAGCGTGAGCAAAATATCAGGTTTAAGTATATAATTTCATGAAATTTGCTCTTTACGCGCTTAACCAACGTCGTAGCCATCAGTAAATTAATTGTCCTAGATAGAAGAACGACCATTCTATTTAACACGGTTTTAAGAATTTACTGTCAATCAGCAGCTAAAAAGCAAAAAAACATAAAAAAAAATTGAAAGGTCGTAGAACAAATTTTTTTGACAATCATGTCTAACGGATACCTATGTTTCAGAATTTACGCATTTTAGAAATGGAACAAAAGTGGTAGCCAAACATAAACTGTAATGAGGGTGTCTCAGGAATTGCGCATTCTTAAAACAACCCTGTATAATGTTAATTACAATTGATGTTTAACAACAGCTTGGCAATTTTTTTACAAACAAAATTTTTTCTGTGAATTCTCCTTTGGAAGGTCACCCTTAAGGCTGTTCCGTGGAGAAAGCTGTCTCGCTCGTACAATTTAACATTTTATAATATTTTATAATAATATCAGTAAACTTTTAATAAATGTGGTCTAAGGGTTTGATGCATAATTAAATTACAGCCGTTTTGCGCATATTTTTGTTTTCCTTTACGTAGTTTTTAATAAAGAAAGGTTGAATGAAATCCTGTCAATGAAAAATTTAATACAGGATAAAAACGAATGTCTTGTGGTCTTGAACGTTCACAATTTTGTTGTCCATGAAATCCTCAGATCTCATTATCAAAAGTATTCTCATTTTATGACAATCACAAAAATTGTCAAATTGTGTGAGCGAGACAGCATTGGACGTAAAGGTTTAGGCACTGTCGACAGGTCGTACGTTTATACGTAGGCATACGTTTTCGTTGCAAAATCGCCCGTAACGTAACCGATTAGAGTGCACAAGCAAAGGTCGACGCGCTGTCGACTGATCAAATCGCGGCTGGCATCGCTCGCTCGCTCGAAATGGCTATAGATAAGACCGCAGAACCCTGGGATTCTGTGCTGTGGTTCAAGTGAAGACTTCCTCAACAAGCTCTTACAAAATACACATCTCACAAATACACACACGCACGCACGCACGCACGCACGCACGCACGCAGGCACGCATAGGTAGGTACACACACACGAATCGGACACGAAATTTAAGGAATCTTGTTTTTATAAATCATCATCAGCCATTCGACGCCCACTGCAGGACATACGCCTCCCTCATGGTTTTCCAAGCTTCCCGGTCTTGTGCCGCCCGCATCCAGCGTCTCCCGCCACAGTTACCAGGTCGTCGGTCCATCTGGTGGGCGGCCTTCCCACACTGCCTCGTGCGGTCCGCGGTCGCCAGGTCAGAACGTTTTCGCCCCAACGGCCATCAGTTCTTCGAGCTATGAGCGCCGCCCACTGCCACTTCAACTGAGCAATTCTTCGAGCTTTATGAGTAACTCTGCTTCATCTGCGGATCTCCTCATTCCTGATTCGATCACGCAGTGAAACTCCTAACAAAGCTCTCTCCATTGCTCGTTGGGGGACCTTCAGCCTTCTTATGAGGTCCAATAGTCAGCGACCAGGTCTCACATTCATAAGTCATCACTGGCAACAATTGGTTACACGCCTTTGTCTTGAGACCCTGAGGTATTTTGGACGTGAAAATGTGTTTTAGTTTCCCGAACGCTGCCCATCCGAGTTGGATTCGACGAGTGACCTCTTTCTCGAAGTTGGACTTACCTAACTGGACTGGTCCCAGGTATACATATTGATCGACAACTTCGAGGTCAGAGCCGCCAACGTGGATAGGAGTGGGTGCTACATGGGAGTTCGACATTATCGTTGTCTTGTCCACGTTCATTTTAAGACCCACTCTGTTAGAAGCTCTGTTCAGGTCATTGAGCATGGAACTCAAATCTCTCAGGGTCTCAACCATAATCACTATGTCATCGGCGAATCGAATCGTTGTTATAAATAAAACCATTATACTTACTTCCATTGGAAATTTGAAATAAGAACGTTTGGTACATGCAGAGTTGTTATTTCAAATTTAAACTCGATTTAACTTTACGAACAAACAAAAATAAACGTGACAAACAGTTGCGTTGACTGTGGGTAAAATAAGAACGTTGTTTTTATCAAACAGTGCTACTCCACAGCAGAAAAACCGTACAAAACGCAAACTTGTTTTTGGAATTACAAATGGAAAATTTGACAAAAAAATTGCGGAATAAAAGTTGTAAATAACCAAGTCTGCGAGCGCGTTTTAGAAATAACTACTTGTTATTGTACTGTAAACAACACCATTAAAATGTTTTTTTTTTAATAGGCACTTTCCACACAGAACTCTAATCTATTAGAACCATTATTAGCCAGCCCGAGCGGTCCGTGCGTGCCGCGGGTCCGTGGGTCATTATTCTGTTTGACAGAGGTTCGGTACTAATAGTTCCACCATTTTTTAAACAAGATTTCTTAATTTTTTTTGTACTTATACTCGAATTTTTTTAAACTAGATTTCTCAAATCTTTTTTTTTTTTTGTTATTTACTTCTATACGTATAATTAATAGTCTAAATAGATGCCATTTTTTTAGTAATGACATAACAGCGGCTTTCAAACGCACGTTTCAGCATGTAGGTATAGGTAAAACGACATGCATCCTTGCATGCTGCTTATGATAAACGCTCTCGCCTGAAACTTGTCCCTCCGGTCTGGGGTCCCTAATAAAACTGGGGCCAAGGGACGCGCCCGTTAACCGAGTTCCGGACTGTAAAACCGGACCCTACTGGACTGTTAAAGAAGAGGTAGGTAAACTAGCTAATCCATTCTTAAAATGGGTGAATTTCGGGATCCACGTTCACACTACGGCAAAAAAAATACTATACATGTTGTAAGGAAATTCCTATCATATTCTGCTCAAAACAATTAGAGAAATAACATTTCAAAGTGGAGTGGAACTTTTTCCTTAGATGTTTAATTGAATTTAATTTAATTTAGATGTTTAATAACTGGCCACTAAATATTAAAGTGGCATCCTTCACAAAATTTAAAAACAAAAGAACATAGTTCCTAATATGGCGGCTAAGAGTCTATGTATTTTCTTAACATTTTAATTACAGAAAACTCATTTCATGTGGCCTTTCAAGTTTTGTTATTGATTGAGTATTTACTCTCAGGCAGATAAGTACTGAGTAGATAGAAATACCATCTCTATTTCCCACAACATGTGTCATAGTTCGACCCTCTTGAAGCAGAGTGACAGCTTGAAATACTTGGATTTCAGCCAGATCTGGCAAAATGACTTCTTAAGCCAAATTAACACTCACTTCAATCAAAAACAAGACTTGAAAGGCCACAACGAGAGAACTTTGCTTTTTATTAAATTAAGAAAATTCAATGACGTCACTTTGTTTTTAACCGACTTCAGCTAACGACGCTCAGCTAAAAAAACACTGACATGTTCTTTTATTTTTAATTTTCATGGACCGTGTCACTTTTGGCAGTTGCAATGAAAAATCAAAGAGCTTTTTTTTCTTATTTGAAATATTATTCCCCTAATTGTTTTGAATATCCAATAATATCCAGGGGTCGTAGGAAAATTTTTGACTTCGACGTACAATTTTTATCGCGAAAAACTGTCATCTGTTCTGTAAATTTCAATGCCCCAGGTGGTACCTATAACATTTTTTTGTGTGGCCTATATTCGTCCCACTGCAGGGTACAGGCCTTCTCTCAGAGATAAAGTACGTGCTTAATCACCGCGCGTGCCCACTTAGAAAACAAAATCATTGGTACATGCCGGGATTCGAACCAACGACCTCCCAAATGAGAAGCAGGCGTTCTACCGCTCCGCTACCAGAGGCACTGGACAACTCGCCACCCTCTCGCTCATACAATATTGTCGTCTATATCGTCCAAATAGTTATTCAGTTCCTTTCTTAGAGTTAACCGTGCTATATAATGCTTTGATCGCCTGTATTTTCACCAAATAAATAAACTAAAATTAAATTTTGGGTGGTTTGAAAGACAGCAAAATGAACGTGCCGAACAACGTTCATTTTGCTATGTCTTCAAGCCACCCAAAATTTAATTTTGATTTATTTATTTGGAGAAAATACAGGCGATTAAAGCATTATATAGCTATCGAGGACGCCAGTATGTTTTTTTCAGCCATCCAGCGGTGCGTGCGTGCCGCGGGCCTACCGGTCATAGTTCTGTTAGACGGAGAGACGGTACTAATAATTGTTCGAGCATTTTTAGGGTTCGGTAGTCCGAGAAGGAACCCTAGTTTCGCCATGTCCGTCTGTCTGTCCGTCTGCGGCCTAGCGCAAAGACCGGTAATACTAGAAAGCTGTAATTTGGTACGTGTATACATTATGACGTCGACAAAGTTAAGGATAAAATGTTCGAAAGAATTTTTTTCTAACTGTACCTCCCCTAACATGAAAAGTGGGGTTGATTTTTTTTTCTCGTCCACTTAATCAAGTGGAGCATCCTTGGATTGGTCTTTAAAAAATATTGTGGGTGTAGCAAGACCATTTTTTTACTTAGGGTTCCGTTTGCAAAATATTAAGCTTTAAAGCGCAATTTTTGTCCGAGTAGGGCGCCCTCGAGGAAAAATATCATGGCTAAGTAGGCTTTACCAGTTAACGAGTAATAGGTAACCACATTATAAAAGTAAAAATTCGTACAAAATCCATTGAAAATTATTTCGATGAAGTTGTAGTTTTAAAAAACCTTCTTTCTACGGAACCCTACATTGCGCGTGGCCCGACACGCACTTGGCCGGTTTCTTAAAGAAGATTTCTCAACTCGATATAAGATTTCTCAACTTAAATTGTTAAGCATAGACGGAATAAAATAAAAAAATAGTCTAAATAGATGCCATTTTTACTTACTAATTACATAACCGCGGCTTTCAAACTACCCAGAAATCAGCCAGGACAACTGAAATATGGAGCAGATGATATTTTTTTCGCGATTTCAAAGTTCCGTAGTAGGTAAAAGTTGCTCTTATTGATAATAAAAAACCTTTTCTGGATTTACTTATATGGGGCTTTTGTTACAACCTGTATAAGTACCTTAATACATAAACTCACCTCGTATCCCAGGGGGTAGGCAGAGACCGAGGCTTGCCGCGATATTGACTAACCTTTTTAACTTTTTTTTACATAGGTACTTAGGTACCTATGCGTGATAAACAATAATAGACCAGAAGAAAATTATCAAAATGACAAATAACTTGAACAAAAATCCACGCAGTCGGGTTGAGTTTTCGGTGAACATGTAAGAGCAAAAAATTTCAAACTAAACGCCGAAGAATTCTAAGTCCATTCTCCGAACAAAACCCGAAATAAGTCATCTGTTCAAGTTATTTGTCCAGCATTATAACTACTTTATGCTGCACTCACTATACCTGGAAGAGGATAGAGCGAAAATCCTGAACTAAAACTGCAAAGTTCCTCAACTGACTTCTATTTACTTCCGGTTTTCAGTTTCGAATTTGGAAGCAGTTTATTGGCGGGCAGTGGCGAAACTTTCTACCTACCTAATTTCATTTTGAAATTGGAACGGCGACGTTCGGGTAACTTCGGCTCTATTGCTCGGACGCCGAACAGTGGGGCACAGAATAAATTAATACAGATGTTGCGATGAAAGACACCTACCGCCCTGGGTAGACCTTTGTATTGCTTTTAAATCTACAGGGTGACTTTGGATTCATTCACCGTTTTAAGGAGACATTCTAACCATGAATACAATAATATTATAAAAAGAGAATTTGCACGGATATTTTCTCGTTTACTTTTTCATTTTCCAATTTTCCGACTTTTCGGTATTTTTACAAGTCCCGTGGTCTCTATTGTCTTTTTATGTGTGTTTTTTTTTTATTGTGAAAATTTTATGTTCTTACCTAGAACATAAAATTTTTCTTTCCTGCATAGAAGAACATGCATTCTTATTAACACATACCTACGGTTTCAACTTTGGGGATGGATGGATGGATGGAAACGTGGATGGAAACGCCATCCCTAATAAAATTAGTGTCGCACAACACAATAACCAGTGTTACCAACAGTGATATTTAAGCGCAGCGCATTATACGGTTCAACAGATTTTATATAGCTTTCGTGGATTAAAAAAATGTATTCACAGTATTAAAGTATCCACGCCAAACTAGTTTTTCAAATAACGTAATTGTACTCGACAGAAATCGTCAGATTTTTTTTATTTTCACTGATATTTGTACCGGTCAACTAAACTCTACATGGTAACACTGAACAACGTCAACGTCAATTTCAGCGGACAGCAGTATATAGACTATAAGCCAATGTTACAGAAGCCTCATTCCCTTCAATTCTTTATAATACGTTGACTAGGTCTGACAAATCATGCCGATAAAGTAACACACAATTTTTTTAAATAATTTATCTACCGCTATTTATTTATTCATTTATTTATCCATTTAAGGAGAAAAAACAGAATTGACAAACTTATAGAATAAAAAATATTAGAGTCAATATAGTACATTTTGCCAATTCCTCAGCATTTCCCACAGATAGGTAATACTTAATATAATAAATAAGTAAGAGGCGCAATACAGGACTCTAGATTTAGTTCTAAGATTAAAATGAACAAACACTAAAGCAACTGTTTTAGAAAGCGATACATACACAAACAATCATAACATAATAGCTAAATACCTTAAAAAGTGTAGGTAGTTTTCATAAGATGACGAACGTTTTTGTGGTGACCACTTTGAAATACCAGTACGTAATAGCATTCGTTGTAGGCTCCCGAAGGAAGTAGGACAAAAGACTAACCTTGAACATTATTTAATTTTCCTTTCACTATTAATTTTCTTTTCAACTTAATAAAAGGTAACGACCAGTATATTAGGGTTAATTATATTACAATCAGTAATAATACCTACTATACTCTTAATAGGTACTGTCTCTGAAAGAAGGTTTGTGTCCAGCAGTGGTAGATAAGGACTACATTAAAAAAACAAAATCCCGACTGTTAATAAGTCTTAAACAGAACCTAAACGAGTCCATTGAATTGAAAACCTCTGCAGATGGGATCCCATGTTAATAAATTCAATTCAACAAGTAGGAAAGTTTTCTGTAAGCCTTGTTAAGATTTTTTGTTTCGTCCTGTTCTGCTCCTGTATTTGTCCTTTTCTTTAAAATGCGCGGAACATATGTATGTATGGTTCAAAGGTATCCATATTTCTTCTTTTCCGTTGTCTTGGACATATTTGATCCATGACGCCCTTCTGTCATCGCCCAAGCGAAGAAACGTACAAAAAATATAATATTGTGAACAATCTAAACAATATTTTAGTGTCGTCACTGTTATGATGTACCTAGGTAGGTGAGCTTGCAACTTCTGTGCTTTTTAATCTACGAAATTACCGCCATATTAGCCGCCGATGTGACAGGGCATAAAAAAGTAAAAATATTATATATAATCATTGTTTTATCAAGAGTTTTGCAGAACTTTCCGATAAAAAGTGAGTCCATTACTTTTTTTTGCTTTTCGTAATTATAGTTGTTACACTGGGTATCTAAGAACACGTGAAGGCATTTTCGTAACATGTACCTACAATCGCGTTCTCGCGGCGATCACTGGTCATGGACCAAATCACGAGTTCACGACTAAATGAGGTGCGGCTAAATGGCCGCAAAGCTTGCGACACAAATTTTGTTCGGAATGGCGTCTCTATACGTAGTAGGTACTTTAACTCAATGGAAAAGCCGCAATTTTTTTTATGCAAAATACAACAAAGAAATTCAAAAGTCGCAGAACAAAGTTGATGAAAAACTCTAATGGTCTAATGCCTATTAGAGGCAGTCTATTTAATCTGTGGTAACGACTTTTCCTTGCATAATTTCCACCGCAGACTATTTTAATCGGCGTTTTAAGGAATCGTGTTTTTATAAATAGGCCCGTAAAAGTTGAACAAATTGTGTTAGCGTACCTACCTATCTACTTAAATTACCACTTTTGTTAGTATTTTTATTGAAAGTTAGTATTTTATTTTCATTTATCACCTACATTTAAGCCGACTTCCCGGCGAAACATTTCGTCTCGTCTTCGCTTTTCAACATGGCGTCCTCCGCGAATTTAGGGCTTTCCGGACAAAAAACGGTACATAAGAAGACGGTATTTTCTTTAACTGTTGCGTATGTCATGCTATCTCGACCACACAATCTAACAATTTTAATCATTAAAAAAAAAGTATACTTTTGATAAATGTGATCTGAGGGTTTGATACATAATACTTAATAATTAAATTAATAGTTAAATTAAGGACTTTCAAGAGTCATATTTTACTTACATAGGATTATGATGATTAAGATGCATTAGATTACTTAAATAACGATAACCTTCAAACTTTGCTAACTTATAATAATCCAAATACTCTGGCAGACCATTTCATAAGTAAACTGAAACAATGTCTAATAATGAATACAATTATAATTAGGATACCAAACAAAAATCAGATGATTAAACCATGGATGACTTTAGGGTTACTGAGATGTATTCGAAATCGAAATAATATGCAAAAGAAACTAAAACTTGACTCAAACAATGAAGTACTAAAAATCACTTTTAAAAGATATCGCAACCACTGCAACTGTTTAATTAAAAAGCTGAAACGAAAGTTTGATCGCGATAAATTAGCGCATGCCCAGGGAGATTCTAAAAAATTATGGAGACCTATAAACAACATCACAAACCGTATATCAGTTAAGAAACAAAATATTGAACTTTTAGATTCCGCTACAACTCCTAAGGAGTCCATTGAGAAGGTAAACACCTACTTTGCTAATGTTGGTAGGACTCTCTACGACTCGTTTAGAACGTGTACCAATTCACCGTCAAAAACTACAGTTAGAAACGGAGATGGCTGAATGTCAGAAGGAGTTATTCACCAGCAACGTGGACCACGAGCTAGCGATGGCTGAACTACAACTACAAGTCGAAGATCTGCAGTATCAATTACTGGACATCACCTGCAAGTACTCGGCTATGCAAACTCAGTATAATGACAGCATTTCAGCGATGAATGGGTTAATTGCACTCAGCAAAAGCAATCTAGAACGTGTCGAGTCCAACTCTATCCAGGATCTGGAAGACTCAGAAGACAGACAAAGTTGGTTACCACTGCCACTAACATCCAATGTGCTTACACACTCAGCCCCTATACAGCTGAGCTCCATGCAGCCTCGGAGCAATGAAACGGGCAGTCAGAAGCCATGCTTGTCTCCAGTATGCCCAGTGCCCGACACACTGGCCCCTTTACCGCTGGATCTGGCACAACAGCATGGAGGTGAGCAAAGTGGACCGCCTGCACCAACAAATGTGACAGTGGAGACCAATGTGCCATCAACCTGTGATGCAAAACTTGATGGACAAGCCACGACTAGATTGACCAGCAGTGATGATGCCTCTAACAAGACGATAATTTTTTCAGATAAGATAGGTGTAGGTTTAGGTAGCAGGCTGCAGTTCAATTTAAAGCAGCATGTAGAAAACATATGTATGCCTAATGCCTCTTATATGCAATTAGTCAACGCTTTGCTCAGCAAACAATATGATAGAAATACTACTGTTGTATTATTAATGGGGAACAGCACAGGGATTCAAGAAAGTGACTTGATAAATTACTTTGAGTCCATATTAGTTTTGAATGTAAGGAAAATCATTATCTGTGCTTTTCCTTATTCAAAAACGTTGTCTGAGACACAGAATGCCCGGATAGGTAAACTTAACCGGCTATTGTATAACATGACCTTTGGTCATAGAGACCAAGTACTTTATTTTGATACGAATAACTTTATTCGAAATCTTATATTGACTAGGGACACAATGCATGTGCCCCTTTCTTCAAAGAGACAGATTGCCAAATTGTTGGCATTCAATATTTACGACCCAATTATTGTTAAGACAATAAAACAGGTACCTGTAGTCAATACAAACTGTAGAAAAAGTTCTACTAGTAAACCTCTGTATTCGGAGGCTTTAAAAAAACATAGCATAAATAAGTCTAGCTTGACTGCTGATTTAAACTGTCAGCGCAGACCACAGAAAAGCCCCCCCTAAAGAAATTAATTTTAGCTAATCAGAACATACAGGGTGGCTTTTCTGGAAAATTACTAGAGTTAGAATTATTTTTAGAACAACATGAAGTTGACATACTTTGTGTCACAGAGCACTGGCTACTAGAGACTCAAATGAATTTTACTGTACATAACTATCAAATAGCCAGTTGCTACAATAGAAAGTCTTTACTGCATGGGGGATCTTTAATACTAGTAAAAGATAGTTTAAAATTTAAACAAAGGAAAGACATTTGTAGGCTTTCTGTTGAAAAAGTAATTGAGCTGTCATGTGTTGAATTGTCTAAACACATTGTAGTAAGCTTATACAGGCCCCCTACCAGCGATTACAGTATATTCGAATCGGTATTAGAGGATGTATTAAAAGTAGCTTCCAGTAGTAATAAGAAAGTTATAGTGTGTGGTGATTTTAATATCGACCTGCTAGTAGATTCCCCTTTGACAACTAAATTACAAATTATTTTTAAATCATTCAATTTAGTCCATATTTTTTTAGAGCCCACCAGGATTACTGAAACTACCGCTACTTGTCTCGATAACGTCTATTGCGATTGCAATTTTTTTGATTACTCCACAGTGAATTGCTTAAAGTCAGATCACAGTGGTCAAATTGTAAATTTTGAAATAGATTCAGAAAAATCTGAGCAAGTTATTCTATGCAGGCCCATTACAAGTAAAAAACTAGAATCATTTAAATTACATCTTCAAAGTAGCTTAACTGCTCATAAAGGTAAAACCCTAAATGCTAACGCCCATTACGAAGACTTCTTTAGAGTCGTTTCAGTTAATTTTGAAAATGTTTTTAAATTAAGAGAATTACCTAGCAATGAAAATAAAGTAGGGTTTAATGAATGGGCCACTGCGGGCATCCGAAAAAGTAGAAACACACTGTATGCATTGTATGAGAAAAAAACATACACATATGACCACAGTTTTATAGAGTATGTTAAACTATATTCTAAATTATTCAGGGCCGTCTGCCACAAAGCTAAATGCGAACATATAAAGAAACAAATCCTCCAGTCTTCAAATAAATCTAAAACAATCTGGACTATTATAAATAGGGAAACTGGTAAAGCCAAATCAGGGGATCGCGAATTTTCTCTAAAGATAGATGATAAAGTAATAACATCAAATGAGGACATTGCTGTGGCCTTTGAACAATTCTTTACAAATGTTCCAATTGAAACTACGGCTCCTTTAGACTCGTCTCCTGATCTTGCTGCCAGTTTATTAAAAGACAATGTCCCCTCGTGCGATTACGAGTTTTCGTTCGACTTCATTAATCCCCATAGCGTAATTAAAGCGTTTAAACTATTAAATCTTAAAAAAACGGAAGATTTGTGGGGAATGTCAGTAATCATAGTTAGTTCAGTAATAGATGTCCTCGCTTCTCATTTAGCAAAAATTTTTAACAAATGTGTAGGTGAGGGTACATTCCCTGACCTAATGAAATACAGTAGGCTCGTTCCGTTGTTTAAAAGTGGCGATAGACACGATCCCACAAATTTCAGACCAGTCTCGATCCTACCCGTATTGAGCAAAATATTCGAAAAGATTGTTTTAGTTCAACTACTTACGCACTTTAATAATTATCAACTTCTCCATAACCAGCAGTTCGGCTTCACGCAGGGACGGTCGACGACGGACGCTGGTGTCTTGCTAGTTAAACATATTTATAGTGCATGGGAGGATCGTAGGGATGCTATAGGTGTTTTTTGTGACTTGTCAAAGGCATTTGATTGCGTGGACCACGAGACACTTTTGCTAAAACTAGAGCATTACGGAGTAAAGGGGAAAGGTTTACAACTGATGAGATCTTATCTAAAAGGAAGGGTTCAAAAAGCGGACATAAATCGTATAAAATCCACAGGTTCACAAATAAAAATGGGAGTACCACAGGGATCAATTTTGGGGCCGTTCCTTTTCCTTGTATACGTAAATGATTTGCCGTTTATGGTACAAAACATGTCCGAGATAGTATTATTTGCAGATGACACGTCACTTATTTTTAAAATTAAGAGACAAGAAAATAATCTTGACGATGCAAATGATGCTCTCTCGCGTGTGTTGGATTGGTTCACGGCAAATAATCTGCTTCTAAATTCCAAAAAGACAAAATGTATAAAGTTTACCTTACCAAACGTAAGATTAGTTGAAAACAACATTGTACTCGGAAAAGAAAAACTAGAATTTGTAGAAGATACCGTTTTTCTAGGCATCACAATCGATTCAAAATTGCAATGGGGTCCTCATATTGTAAAACTAGCACACAGGCTTAGTTCTGCAGCATATGCAGTCAAAAGAATTAGAGAGCTCACTGACGTTGCAACTGCTAGGCTTGTTTATTTTAGTTACTTCCATAGTATTATGTCCTACGGCATACTACTGTGGGGTCGGGCAGCAGACATTGAGACGATCTTCATCTTACAGAAGAGAGCCATCCGATTTATTTACAAGTTAGGTAGTAGGGATTCGCTAAGAGATTTCTTCAAAGAAACCAACATCTTAACAGTTGCATGTCAATACATTTATGAAAATATTATGTACGTTAGAAAAAATATCAAAGACTTCGAAAATGTTGGTGGCCACCATAATGTTAATACTAGAAATAAACATAAATTGTCATTTCCACTATTTAGACTTGCAAAAGTTAACACATCCTTTATGGGGCACTGTATAAGGTTCTACAACAAAATTCCTCAAGATATATTAGAGTTACCTCCAACGCGATTTAAAAAATGTGTTAAGCACATTCTGTGCAAAAAGGCTTACTATAACATCAAGGATTATTTAGAAGACAAAGATGTTTGGCATTAAACAGTAGATTAATATTATTTAAAGGACGATTGTGACTAGTGTTCAACACATTCATGACTAATATTTTAAGTTGAAAACTCTGTTAATTAAGTTAAAACGTGTTTTGAAAAGAATAAATGTGGAGTTTCTTTGTTAGCTTCTTCTCCACATAATCCATTAATTGTGAAACTAACAACTTTGACGTTCATTAAGTAAACATTCTGTTTTTACAATGAATAAAAATATTTGAATTGAATTGAATTGAATTGAATTCTCGCGGAAGAAATAATAACGGGTAAAAATGCACTAGCGAACACTGGCCCTACGAATTCAACAAGTCCACTAACATCTTTAGTCTTATTAGATACAGATCCTGGAGAGGTACATGCTATTCTATTCGGTCTAAAATCTGAAAGTTCACCTGGATGGGACAACATCCCCACTAGTTTTCTTAAAGCAGCCCATAAACTAGTAGTCCCAATCATTTGCTACCTGGCGAACCTGTGCTTCCAAACGGGTAATTTTCCTCTAGCTTTAAAACAGGCAATTATTACTCCTGTGCATAAGAATGGAGACACGACTAATCCTTCTAACTATCGGCCTATTTCTGTCTTACCAGTTTTATCGAAAATTCTAGAAAAACTCATTAACAATCGGTTAATAAAATACTTAACAAAATTCAATATTATCTCAGAGTCGCAGTTTGGTTTCAGACAAGGAATGTCTACGGAAGATGCCATTCTGGCACTCACTAATACTGTTACAACTAAGGTAGATAAAGGGGATAAATGCCTCGGCGTTTTTCTTGATTTAAAAAAGGCGTTTGACACGGTTTCTGTCTCCATCCTTCTGCACAGGCTAGAAGAGATTGGTATTAGAGGATTACCACTCGAATTGCTCAGAGACTATCTTTGTGACCGCAAGCAAACTGTCAAAATAGGACAAACCGTTAGCTTACAAGTAACGGTTTCCTACGGAGTTCCCCAGGGCAGTGTTCTGGGACCGACACTCTTCTTAGTATACATAAACCAGCTCTGTAATTTGAAAGTGGATGATGGACAGACTTTCTCATACGCAGACGATACGGCAATCATCTTTGCTGGTAAAACCTGGGATAGTGTCCGCAGATCATCTGAGAGTGGACTCCTAAAAGTAGCGGCCTGGCTAGAATCAAATCTTTTGACTTTAAACGCACTAAAAACAAATTACGTTTGCTTTACGAAGTATGATCGCACTCAGCCACCAAATGAGTTTCGCATTAAAATCCATAAATGTGGAAACCCACCGAAAATGAACTGTTCGTGCGTCACTATAAACAAAGTTAATTATGTAAAATACTTGGGTGTCATTGTTGACCAAAGACTCTCCTGGCATGACCACACCGAACTTACCATGAATAGAATTCGTAAGTTAATATGGACATTTAAAACCCTGCGACATATAGCTACAAAAGACCTCCTTAAGAACATTTACGTGTCGCTGGCGCAATCGGTTATCTCATATTGCCTTCCTATATGGGGTGGGGCCACAAAAACAAAATTTATTGAATTAGAAAGGGCTCAGAGATCTCTTCTAAAAGTAATGTTTTTTAAACCCTACAGATTTCCGACAGAGAGTCTTTACACATCAAGTGATCTACTTACTATTAGAAAACTATACCTACTAAACTTAATCTTAAAGAAACAAGTCTCTTCCCTATGATTCAAATATAAAGACCAAAAGAAGGAACTATAAAGTGGCCATTGAAGCGCAAGCTAAATCAACTTTTGCTAAGAGGCAGTATGAAATACAATCAGGTCGTCTATATAATCTCATAAATAAGGAACTCCAAATTTATCCCCTAACATACTGTCACTGCAAAAAGACACTGACTATTTGGCTTAAGACAAAAACTTACGACGAAATTGAATCAATGGTGCAAACAATAAGATGAATGTACAGACACACACACACACACACACACACACACACACACACACACACACTCACTCACTCACACACACACACACACACACACAAACACGTACTTAAAGTTGTTTAATTTTATTTTTAATTTTTCCTATAAAATAAAATGTTATTTTTAAGTGTAACTTCTAGAAAATAGTTTATACTGGCTATGGAAGAGCGGAGTGTCCTAACACAGGCATCTATTTGCTTAAATGGAAGCTCCACACACTGTTAAGACAAATGTACCTTAAGTTGATGAAATAAACATTTTATTTATTATTTATTATTTATTTATAGTTATTCGACGTTAACGATGAAAAAGTCAGTCCGCAACCAAGTTTGCAGCCGTGCAGTGTGCCATCCACACCAGCCCACAGCCCACATTCGTGCACAGCAGAATGGAGGCAAGCCTAGCCGTCAGGTTGTAAGCGGGTGCAGAGCTACATCAACCAGTGCCAGCAAAATGCATGGTCGGCTGCAGTCGGGGCCCACTCGCAGCTCGGTTCAAGACACTCCCTTTAAAACCTTAATTTTCTCTGACAAAATAGGTGTAGGTTTAGGTACCAAGCTACAGTACAGCTTAAGACAGCATGTAGAGAATGTATGTATGCCAAATGCCTCTTATATTCAAATAGTCAACCTTTTGCTCAGCAAACAATATGATAGAAATACAACTATTGTATTATTAATGGGGAACAGCACAGGGATTCAAGAAAGTGACTTAATAAATTATTATGAGTCCATAGTAGCTTTGCAAGTAAGAAAAATTATCATCTGTGCTTTTCCCTATTCAAAAACTCTCTCAGAGGCACAAAATGACCGGATAGATAAATTAAACCGGCTATTATATAATATGACCTTCGGTCATCGAGACCAAGTACTTTTTTTCGATACGAATAAATTTATTCGAAATTTTATATTAACTAGGGACACATTGTATCTGCCCCTCTCTTCTAAGCGACATATTGCCAAATTATTGGCATTCAATGTATATGACCCCCTTATTGTTAAGACAATAGCACAGGGACCTCTAGGCTATACAAAATGTAAGAAAATTGATACTTCCCAACCTCTGTACTCTGAGGTTGTGAAAAAACCTAGTTTAAGTAGGTTAAACTTGACCGCTGATTTAAACTGTCAGCGCAGACAAAAGAAAAGCCCCCCTTAAATAAATTAATTTTAGCTAATCAGAATATACAGGGTGGCTTTTCTGGAAAGTTATTAGAATTAGAGTTGTTCTTAGAACAATATAGAGTGGACATACTTTGCATCACAGAGCACTGGCTACCAGAAACACAAATGAATTTTTCTGTGAATAACTATCAAATAGCCAGTTGCTTCAATAGAAAGTCTGCAAGGCACGGGGGATCCTTGATACTAGCAAAAAATTGTTTGAAATTTAAAGAACGGAAAGACATTTGCAGACTTTCTGTTGAAAAAGTAATTAAAATATCATGTGTTGAACTGTCTAGACACATTGTAGTAGCCATATACAGGCCCCCTACCAGCGATTACAGTTCATTTGAATCAATATTAGAGGATGTTTTGAAGGTAGCCTCCAGCAGTAATAAGAAAGTCATAGTCTGTGGTGACTTCAATATCGACTTATTGGTAGACTCGGCTTTAAATACCAAATTGACAATAATTTTCAAGTCGTTTAATTTAGTAAATATTTTCTTGGAGCCTTCTAGAATAACCGAAACTACGGCCACCTGCATAGATAATGTTTACTGCGATTGCGACTTTTCAGATAATTCTACAGTAAATTGTTTGAAGTCAGACCACAGTGGTCAAATTGTTCATTTTGAAATAGATAGAAAAAACGCAGAACAGGTTATCCTCTGCCGGCCCGTAACAAGTAAAAAATTAGAGTCATTTAAAGTAGACCTTGAAAGTAGCATAAAAACTCAAGAAAATTACCAAAATGCTAATGCTCATTATGTAGGATTTTTCAAAGTCGTGTCGGGTAGTTTTGAAAAAGTTTTTAAATTGCGGCAGCTAACAAATAATGAGAATAAATTAGGATTTAGTGAATGGGCAACCTCGGGTATCCGGAAAAGTAGAGACACACTTTATGAACTGTATGACAAAAAGACTTATACATATGACACCAAATTCATACAGCACGTCAAAAAATATTCCAAATTATTTAAGGCCGTCTGCCATAAGGCTAAATGTGATCATATAAAGAATAAAATCTTACAGTCACCGAATAAAATTAAAACAATTTGGACAATAATAAATAGAGAAACGGGTAAAACAAAATTGGGAGACCGAGATATTTCGCTTAAGATTGATGACAAAATAATAACGACAAATGAAGATACCGCTGCAGCATTTGAACAGTTCTTCACTAATGTTCCAATCGTGACTACAGCTCCGTTAGACTCGTCACCTGATCGTGGAGCAACATTACTAAAAGACCATGTCTCCTCGTGCGAACACCATTTCTCATTTAATTACATTGAGCCCCATAACGTTCTTAAAAAATTTAAATTATTGAATCTTAAAAAAACGGAGGACTTGTGGGGTATGTCGGTAAAAATTGTTAGTTCAGTGATCCATGTCCTAGCTTTACCGTTAGCAAAAATTTTCAATAAATGTGTAGATGAGGAAGTATTTCCGGACCTCATGAAATATAGTAGACTAGTACCCTTATTTAAGAGCGGTGATAAACACGATCCAACCAATTTTAGGCCCGTCTCAGTACTACCAGTATTGAGTAAAATATTTGAGAAGATCATCTTAGATCAATTACTTACGCATTTCAATAATTACCAACTCTTTCATAGCCAGCAATTTGGTTTTACTAAAGGGCGGAATACAACAGACGCCGGAGTTATGTTACTTAAACATATTTTCAGCGCGTGGGAGGATCGCAAGGATGCAGTAGGCATATTTTGTGATTTATCAAAAGCATTTGATTGTGTAGACCACGAAACGCTACTGCTAAAGTTAAAACACTACGGAATAAAGGGTGCAGGTTTAGATCTTTTAAGATCGTATTTAGAAGGAAGGGTCCAAAAAGCAGACGTAAATCGTATTAAATTCTCGGGTTCACTTGTAAAAATAGGAGTCCCGCAGGGATCTATCTTAGGGCCGCTCCTTTTCCTAGTCTATATAAATGATTTACCGTTTATGGTACAAAAAATGTCTGAGATAGTGTTATTTGCTGATGACACGTCACTTATTTTTAAAATAAGGAGACAAGAAAATAATCTTGACGATGCAAATAATGCTCTCTCGCAAGTACTAGATTGGTTCACAGCAAATAATCTGCTGCTAAATTCTAAAAAGACGAAATGTATAAAGTTTTCCTTACCTAACGTACGAGTAGTTGAGAACAACATAGTAATTGGACATGAAAAACTAGAATTTGTAGATGATACTGTATTTCTGGGCATCACCATCGATCCAAAACTACAATGGGGTCCACATAATGTAAAATTAGCACACAGACTTAGCTCTCCAGCATATGCAGTGAAAAGAATTAGGGAACTCACTGACGTTGCAACTGCTAGGCTTGTTTATTTTAGTTACTTCCATAGTATTATGTCCTACGGTATACTACTATGGGGCCGGGCAGCAGACATTGAGACTATCTTCATCTTGCAGAAGAGAGCCATCCGATTTATTTACAAGTTAGGTAGTAGGGATTCGCTAAGAGATTTCTTCAAAGAAACCAACATCTTAACAGTTGCATGTCAATACATTTATGAAAATATTATGTACGTTACAAAAAATATCAAAGACTTCGAAAATGTTGGTGGCCACCATAATGTTAATACTAGAAATAAACATAAATTGTCATTTCCACTATTTAGACTTGCAAAAGTTAACACATCCTTTATGGGGCACTGTATAAGGTTCTACAACAAAATTCCTCAAGATATATTAGAGTTACCTCCAACGCGATTTAAAAAATGTGTTAAGCACATTCTGTGCAAAAAGGCTTACTATAACATGAAGGATTATTTAGAAGACAAAGATGTTTGGCATTAAACAGTAGATTAATATTATTTAAAGGACGATTGTGACTAGTGTTCAACACATTCATGACTAATATTTTAAGTTGAAAACTCTGTTAATTAAGTTAAAACGTGTTTTGAAAAGAATAAAAATGTGGAGTTTCTTTGTTAGCTTCTTCTCCACATAATCCATTAATTGTGAAACTAACAACTTTGACGTTCATTAAGTAAACATTCTGTTTACAATGAATAAAAATATTTGAATTGAATTGAATTGAATTGAGAAAAGGAAAAAGATCAAGTGATTAAGACACTTAGAATCGCTAGCAACAAAGTTATGCCACAATGAAATAATACCTTAAATTTTGTAGTACTGGCTTAAAATTTTAAAATACTATTGTTAGCATTAAAGTAATTCTCCGGTCGTCCGGAGACATCCTCGTGGATGTAATAGTATTGCATGGAGACTTACCAAAACACAAGAAGTCTCTAGCTTAACTCATTTACAGGCATTTATTTTACTGAGACTCTGTCTCACAGAAATACTAAAATTCATACGAAATAGTTAATAAAGAAATATACATTCTGACTTCATGCGAAATAGTTAATAAAGAAATATACATTCTGATCATGAAGAAAACCATCGCAAAACCGTTGAAAACGTGGTGATTATATCACAGAACACATATGATTATATTCTCTGTGGTTATAATGATAGGTGACAGGACGTAGCACAGATTAGGAACGATGACATTCAGTGCTGCAAAATGTAATTTATATCGATCATCAATTCGATTCTATCAGTCACCATTTCATAAAATATAACTGAAATGTAATATAATTGATTTACGTGATGCGAGTAGAAAGCCTGGTGATTATGCCTCATATCACCTTTACATAATAATATATAATATGCAGTCTATGTAGATAAACCATAACATTTTAGTTGCAAAGTTATCCATAACATAATCAGTCAGGCATGTAAATCTTTACATGCGTAGGTACTGATTACGTTATGTTCCCACTTTAGGGCACGAATCGTCTCGCACGCAAGCTCGATGACCTTCATCCCCCCGAACAAGCCGGTTTCCGATAAGGCTTTACATACGTTGGACCACACACATACGCTGCGGCAGAATGTACAAAAGACTGAGGAGTGTAATCTGCCACTATGCTTAGCTTTTTTGGAGGTATGGGGACATGGGGTGTACCTCATACACATGTTTCCTCTCCATGTTTTCCGTAAACGTTAGACAGTCGTACTGCTATAAAAAAATCACATACAATGTCCGATTCGCACCCAACACCTTGGAATGTGATGCAAGCGTTCTGTTAATACATAACCACCGCTTTCCTAGTTAATTTAAAGGTTTATTTAAAGATCAGCATCCGAGCGATTCGGTTAAGATCCGCACAAGATCCACAGATCCGTGTGGCACTGGATTAAGAATAGCGTCACTCCATTTCCTTCCGTAGATGTTGTAGAAGGCGACTAAGGAAATAAATTACCAGGAGATGGGCAGCAGCGTTTTCTTGAGATTTCAACCGCATACTGCGATCGCCAACCCGCCTGCCAAGCGTGGCGATTATGGCAAAACCCCTCATGGTTATGAAAACCACGAAGGAGGCCTATGTCCTGCAGTGGGCGTTAAATGGCTGATGATGATGATAATGAAGGTCCACACTGTTGAATCTGTTATCTAGTGTTAGTACCTAATATATAAAGTAAACCGCAAATAATCTAAATGAACAGGTGGATAAAGAAATATGCAAATGAAGTAGATATAATCAAACGAAATAACAAAAGTTATGTTATGCTATTTTTTTTTCCAGCTAAATATACCTATTTTTTCTCTGTATCGATTCATTCGATTTGAAAAGTAGCGGTCGGTCTGATGGCAACACTACATTATTGAATGCACAGATTGAGATTTAAACAGGTCTGTGAAATAGATTTGTATCAAGATGACCAGCGGTCGTTAAACCGGAAGCATTAATTATTGTATAACTTTATTAATTTAGAATTACGGAGAAGTCATGGTTTTATAAGAAAACCCCAATTTTTTATAATTGAAAACATGAATTATGGACACTGAAAACTGGTGACACTATTTAGATTTTAGCGATACTGCTAATGGTCAAGATCCTTTGATACCTACTATAATTAAACTATAATTAACAAATATATCGAGCGAATGTGGGTGAAAGTCACCTAAGTAAATCAGTAGGAGCAGCAAATCACTGCAAATCAGCAGTCGAAAATTAAGTACATTTGTGAATGTTTAGCAGCTAGTGAAGGAAAACATCGTGAGGAGACCCAGGTTTCTGAGGTAGAAGAAGGTAGAGAAGCTCGCGGTAGCCTAAATAGTGTATGCTTTATGGTACCTATCCATAACGTTTCACTGCCAGACGCGGGAGTTCATCCTATTGGCGCCATTTTGTTTTCGCGATTAAATCCTATTCGAAGTAAATCACGGTCGGAGTAAGTGACTACACGAAAGATAAGATTGATCGTCATATGAATGTAATGTAAAGATCGCCAGGGCCACGTTTCATAAAAACCGGCGAAGTGCGAGTTGGACTCGCGCACGAAGGGTTCCGTACCATTATCTATACAACATTAGACACAAAGATCGAGAAAATACTGCAAAGAATCACGTTTGTTGTATGGGAGCCCCCTTAAATATTTATTTTATTTTAATTGAATTATTTACTTTTGAAATTATTTTTTAACTGTGAAGGAAAACATCGTGAGGAAACCTGAGTGTCTGAGCTCATGAGCGAGTTCATACTCCGACTCGCACTTAGCCGATTTCTGGGTGGCTGTGACCCCAACCTTTTTCGAGGGCTGGATCCGCGCCCGTGGGCTCGCAAGATAGTACTGGCATGCGAGCACCGCTGCTGTGAGGAATTATTCAAATGGTTCGTAGGGGACGAACGGTTGCGCGAATAAATTCGTCGGTGACATTCGCGCTACATGATTACGCGACAGTCGGTGACAATGACAAGCGTTAACAAGTCGACAGTCTAGGGTTAAAAGAAACTGTAAGAGTGTAAGTTGTGGAGTCATAACTTGAGCCCGATTTGTATGGCGCGTTGTTGTACCATGCCCTAATATTGACTTTTCGACGCGTTATTATCAAAAGTATTAGTTGCAGAGAAAAAAAAATACCACGTGTATTTATCTTTTAACACGGCCTCTACCATTATAATAAAACTTTTTTCAATGCAATTGCTCGTAAAGCGTTCTTTTTTGTGTAAACACATTGTGCGGAAAGAGACCCTTTCAATGCACGCGTTAAATAAAACACCTGAAATTACTTTACATTTTCCTAAGTAATAAGTTACCGACATCAAATAAATGGGTTATTTGTATTTATATTTTATTTCCTCGCAAAATACATTGAAAAATGTTGTATGACACGTGAGCGTAAAAGGTTATTCCGAATGCGTGCCACTGAAAACATTCGCTACGCTCGTGTTTTCACTCTGTGGCACTTATTCGTAATAAGCTTTCCGCACGTGTATCATAAATTCATAAATAACAATTTTCAACACACTTGCTCATAAAATGGCTCACCGCAATTAGGCACATAATGACATTTGTAATCAAACTGTGACTTTTTCATTGCCACTATTCGCAAGTGAGTAGGTAATAGGGTTTTCACTCCATCTGCTCGAAATGATGCATTTTGATGCCCAAATTTAGGACCCAAAACACGCTATTGTTGTTCAAGCTAAGATGCATCGAAGTAAATAGACTCAAAATTGGGGTTTGAATCTATTTACCTTTAGGTACCTTTAAGTAAATAGACTCAAAATCCAATTTTGAATATATGTCCTAAATAGTCCTAATGCACTCATTTACTAAGAAGTCGGACTTCTCGTCCACTCTTGAGGATTCGTCCTAAGTATATCTATTTCGCTCCAACCCAAGCAATAAGTTTTAAAACCGAGTTTGGAGCTACTTACTGAACTACCAAACTCTTTGCTGCAAAACTTTTAAGTAGGTACCTAATTGTCAAATATTTGAAATTGGAACTTTGAATTCCCCATTTTGTACCTACATGGCTAAAACGCTATCCGTGTAAAGCCAATAAAAAGAAACCTCATTCTTCTAATCTATGGCTGATAGCCATTGTTAGATGCGCACGCATAGGAAAATTGAACTGATTAATTTTTCCCGCCATTGCGAAAAAAATTTCACAACTCGTTTTCAATGTTCAAATTATAGTTCATTTTTAATATTATTTTCTTTACAACGAAGAACGTCGTATGATACACGTGTGTATTGATGATTATGATTACCGTCCTCGGCTCTCTTAAAACACTCACCGAACGGCTCGGGTCTCAATGGCACTTCAGCGGTAATCACCAATATTACACACTTGTACCATATTGTATTATTAGTGCAAGTCCTCCATTGAATTGAATTTAGATCGTCGATCCGTTCGAAGAAAATAAAAATTTGCTTACTGGATGGAAGTGGTCAAATTATTATATCGATGCTGAGAGGTTTTCAGGTTATCCATTTATCCAGCAATTACAAGACGAAATATTGAAGAACTAAATGTTGTGTATTATTTTATAAAGATAGGTAAAGATAAAGAAAGAAGTCTACCTTTACCTATTACCTACAAAATCAGTATTCTCAGCAAAAACCAAAAATGTCGGGGGAATAACCTACCCACAGTTTTAGGACTCCCAATGCTCATTGAATACCTATAAGAGTTTAATTACATCGAGATCACCTTGATCAGAGTGTCTAACTTTCAATTCGTCTACGAAGCAAAATGCCTAAAATGAATGTTTACAGAGCAAATTTCCTAATAAAACGTCTACCAAGCAAAACGCCTAAAATGCAATATTTGTCTAGAGATCAAAATGCCTACCAAGCAAAATGTCTAAATGCAATAATTCTAAGCAGCAAATTGCGTCATAAAAATCCTTCGTTGGTTCGATACATCTCTCATGAATGGGCAGGTAGAATAAATATTTTTATTATTTTTTGCGTGCGGTAGTTGACTTCAATCTCAAATTACTTTCCTCTCTGCTGATCGCCGCCATTCCACAGATTAAAGAGAAAAAAAGATAAAGATAAAGATAAAGATTTATTTATTTGCTAAAACATGTGTCAGTCAAGATACATAAGCATGCATTTTGGATAATAAATAAGAAAAATTCAGATCAACATGTTCTACTGTTATCAGCGTACAAATTTGAGTGGCGGTAAGTCAGGACACGGTTTCAACCATTCTGATGTTAAAAAAAAAAAAAACTAACATTAATTTAACTTGCATTATAAAAATTCAATTATTAACATTTCAATTACATCAAGAATATTTAAATAATTACAGTGGTCAATATAATTAGAATTTGTCATTGAGAATGTCATTTATAAATTTCATCAATAATATTTTAATAATAACAGCGGTCACTACTTTAACTGGAATTTATCATTGAGGAAGTCATTTACACTCTAATAACATTTATCAACTAATAATGATTTGAGCTTATTTTTAAATAGGGAAGTATTTAATTGTTTATAGAATGTTGGTATTTTATTGAATATGATAGGCGCCATACATAGGATGCTTTTGCTCAATAGCGCCGTTTTACAGGAAAAAAGGCGCAGTCTTTCTGTGTCGCGTCTATCACGAGTCACTGTTTCAGATAAACGTAGGAATAAATGAGGGTTGGTCTTCACAAAAGTAGCTACTTCTATTATGTATAATGACGGAAGTGTCAGAATTCGGTGCTTAGTAAATAAAGGCTTAAATGTCTCGGTTGTCCTAATATGAAACATAGCACGTATACACTGTTTCTGCATTTTAAATGCTACTTCTTTATTAGTTAAAAAGACAACGCCATTCTGTTCGGTCGAGTTGTGGGGCCATTTAGCATTTTTTTTTTTTTTTTTTATTTTTTTTATTTTATTTTAATACAAAACCCACAGCACAAGTTAACTTCTAAAGTATAGTTATGTTAAATATATCCAACCATAGGCCAATTAAGGGCTTACATTATGTTGACTTAAACAGTAGACAGGAACACAGTATTGGACAGGAAGTAAAGTTATATAATTTAAGTTTAAGTTATAAAAACAAATTTTACAGTGGAAAAGAAGAAAAACAGGCAATGGCCTTACGTATTTTAAGACTTATTTGTATATAACTATGGACAGAGTGCTACTAAATTACATGATTGCATAGTGTGTGCGTGCGTGTGAGGGTGTGTTTGTGTGTGTACCGTGTGAGTGTTTGTTTGTGTGAACCAGAACTCATTTTTCTTCTCCAAGGGAACGTAGAAGTGAACACTTAAAATCTGACTTAGACAAATGGAAAATATCTAAATTTGAAAAAAGTTTATTATACGTATCAGGCAAGCGACAGCTCAAGGAGCCTTGCGCATAATTTGTAGTAACCAGTGGAACATCAAATAATTTTGTGTGACGAGTACGAGTGGTAGGTGTACGCAGAGTCAAAACTTCATTTGTCAGGTCAGGACAGTCAATGATCCCACGGCAGATGTCAGAAAGCTGATACATGTCAATTAAAATACGGCGTTGTTCAAGACTCAGGAGCTTATGTTGTTGACATGAAATTTCGTAATTGTCACTATATGATCTTGTGCGGAAATTCAAATGGTGGACAAATTTACGCTGTATACGCTCTATCATATTCTTGTAAATCATGTATTGTGGGTTCCATATACAACTACAATACTCTAATATACTTCTTACATAGGAGTAGTAGAGCATACGGATACAATCCAAATCTTCAAAAGGTTTACTAATTCTCAAAATGAAACCTAGGTTTCTGTAAGCTTTATTTGTCATAGCCTCGATGTGATCCCTAAATGTAAGTTTGGAATCCAGTAGAACTCCTAAATCCTCAATTACCTCGGCTCTCTGGATGATCTTGTATTCAAAGTGGTACTCGTGAGTTACGGGTTTTGTACGTCTTGTGAATGTGACATGATTGCACTTCGAAGCATTGACCCTTATTCTATTTTTGTTGTAATAAATAACTAGTCTGTTGAGATCCTCCTGTAAGCGGGCGCAGTCGAGTTCAGAGTTTATTTTCAAGTAAATTTTTTTGTCGTCCGCGTACAGGAGAAACTTTGCATGTTGGAAACATGTGCCAATGTCATACAAGTAAGCCACATAGAGGAGTGGTCCAAGAATAGAGCCTTGAGGTACGCCTGAGGGGACCAAAATGAAGTCTGATTTGTGGCCACCAACAACAACTGCTTGACTTCTATTCTCAATATATGATTTAGTCCATCTAAGAAGATCACCCTTGATACCTAGCTTTTCCAGTTTGCGTAACAAAATGACGTGATCCACTCTATCAAACGCCTTCTCAAAGTCTGTATATATAACGTCAATCTGTCCATGGTTATCCATTTCCCTAAGAAGATAGTTGGTAAAGATCGCCAAATTAGTAGTGGTGGACTTACCCTTTAAGAACCCATGTTGTTCATCGGGAATATTTTGTGAGATGCTCGAATAGAAGTGGGTGTGCATAACGCGTTCCATAACTTTACTGAAGATGTTTAATATAGAGATTGGTCTGTAGTTTTCAACAGCAGTTTTAGAACCCTTCTTATGCACAGGCACAATATGTGCAGTTTTCCAGACAGTTGGGACCAGCCCCTCATGAAAAGACCGGTTTAGAATTATCGTAAGGGGCTTTGTTAACGATTCCGCGCAATTCACTATCAGAACAGGTGAAAAACCATCACTGCCTGAGCCCTTATTTTTATCTAAACCCTTTAGAATTTTGAGGATTTGAGACTCATCGACCGTTATACTACTCAGAATGTTTGGGTAGGGGGGTTCCAAAAGATAATAATCTGGATATGAACCTGCTGGAATACTGAACATTTCCTTAAAATATTTATTAAAAGATGTAGATATTTCCTGTTCAGTGTGTAGAGTATTGCCCTCATACGTCATTGACTTAGGGTACCCTGTAGGATTCTTTCGCTTTGATTTAACATAGGACCATAGCAATTTGGGATTCTTTTTTATATTCTTCTGAGCTCTTATGATATGCCGTTGGTAACATTCATCCTGTACAGTCTTTTGTCTGCAGCGAAGTAGTGCAAAACTGTCGTAGTCGCAAGGGTTTTTGTATTTTTTCCATCTAGCATGGTACTTTGATTTTTCTTTAATTATATTAATTAGAGCTCGACTGTACCAAATTGGATATTGATGGGATCCTCCTACTGTGACTTTAGGGACATGTTTATTAATAGAGTCATCTAACCGTACATAAAGCTCACTCACCGCATCGTCAATAGTAACGGATTCCAGAAGACATTCCCAATTGCATCCAGATAGCTCAGAATTTATTTCGTTAAAGTTTGCTTTCCGGAATTGGTATTTTAAGCGTTTTAGAGGAGTTATAACTTGGGTGCCGATGTCGTTGAAATTAAGTCCAGAGTATTATGACTGCAATTTACAAATCTATTATATTGCTCCAATCCAATATATTGCATGAGATTCAACAAATTCGATGCAGAATTTTGCACCTCTACTGAACCTTTTCTTAAATAGATCGCTTCGCCAGAGTCCCACCGTAGACAAGGCAGGTTAAAATCCCCACTTATTAAAAAGTTATCATCTGGATTTTCTCGCGCAACGTCACCCATCAAGTCCAAAAAGAGTTGCACACGCATTGGTAGTTTATGGTCAGGAGGTATATATATTACCGCTGTGTGAATGTTCTGTGTAGAGCCTATTGAAGAACCAGGTATGGTGAGCCACACACACTCTAAGTCGTTTCGACTCCATTCCGGTCTAGGCCGAGCATGTAGAGCACGTGCGCTCAAGATAAATACACCACCTCCCGCAGTCGACGAGCCGCGGTCTGCTCTTACCATATCGTAGTTATTTAAATCAGCTAATTCTGAATTCAGAATACCTTTACAAAGCCAGGTCTCGGTAATTAGAAATAATTCGTAGTTAAGGCAGGCTACATTGTTAAAAAATTCAGTTGTCTTCGTTCTTAAACCTCTAACATTTTGGTAAAAGATTCGGAGAATTTTAGGAAGGGGCGTTAGGCAGTCTCTTAACAGATAAGATGTTACTAATAAGGTGGTGTAAAGATACTAGATAGTGGAAATATTTCTCAACGAAGGCAAACTGGTAGAGTCTGAACACTTGATACGGACCTGGGAAGCGCTCACTGGTTGTATGTCTAATGTATGAATTGTGTGTGTGTATAAAGTGTAGAGTGTTCTGTGTGTGTGTTATTTGTGAAAGAATTTGACGTGTGTTTGTCTGCAAGTCATGATATGGCCATAAACAGCTCACAATATTTATTGCAATAAATTTTACTGTACGTAATGAGAGAAACACAACTAGGCAACTATCTTTTTGAGGTCGTTTTCCGAAACGATCTTGATCTGCGGGGATTTTTCGTTTTTCCTCACATAAATGCGACAGTTTTTTGTCCATACGAAGGCATATGAAGCTTCTTTTGCTTGGGTCTTACAGGCTTGAAAAAGCTTTTTGTTGTTCGGAGTAAGATGTTCGTTAACGTAGATACGTTTGATATCGCCTTTCATGCCGATGACGCCCGTGTCCAAATCGCGGTGCTTACGTGCTTTCGACAAAAAATCGTCCTTTACTCGACGCTGGCGGAGACGTACGACTATGTTGCGTGGTCGGCCGGAGGTAGCTCGCATCGGTTGAACTCGGTGTGCAAACTCTATATCGTCGTGGCTTAAAACGACATCAACGCTCTTTGCAAGCGCGTCGGAGCTCTTTGCAAGCGAAACGCATTTTTCGGAAATATTGTGGAATTCGGTTAGTGCTTATCATAGGCATTAAGTTTATGCACCTACTGTTTATTGTGTGTGTGTTTGTGTGGTGAAAAACTATTATTTATTTCTAACGCAAAGGAAGAAAATTCAAGGGCGCTTCGGCGTGCACGCACCTAAGGTACAGACTTCTTCTATTTTTATTTTATTATATCTATTTCAAACACTTTTATGCAACGCAAAGCCCAACGGAGCCTGATGTGGAATCTAAAAAGAAGCCTCCACTACATTTCGCACCGCAGTTTTGACCCACGCAGTCCCCGGCCTGAATTTTTGTCGGGAAATGGAGGCTCGATGGTAAAAAGCAGCAAGCGTTAATTTCGCGATTAATATAAGGTGCAGAGCGACTACTTAAAATATTATCAATTGACAATTAGGTTTAACAGTGTAGGCATTTTGCTTCATAGTGAAAATAAGGTTTAGTTCAAATGCTGCATGGTCATATTGCAAGGTGAGCATATTGCTTCAAATTCAAATTCAAATTCAAATTTATTTATTTGTGAAACATGCGTGTACATAAAAGTTCTTATATGTAAATAATGAAGTTTCAGCATGTTTGGCCGTAGAGGCATACAAATATCTACATCTAAAAATAATTCAATATTTACCGCGTTGTTTACATGATTATTATTTTCTTAAGTTAGAATTGTATAGAAATATGAAAATAAGATAAAAAAAAAAAAATTATAATATATAAATTGATTGCCAATTAATTAAAATGTCAGATTAAAATAATCATTCACATTGTAGCAGCATTTCTTGGTGAGTATTAGTTTAACCTGTCTTTTGAACACATTATCGTCACCCAATTCTCTAATACTCATTGGCAGTTTATTATATATTTTTGGACCCATGCATAAAATACTTTTTCTCATGAAAGCAGTATTGGATATTCTAGTACTCAGGCGTGTAGGGTCTCTACGGAGTCGCATACCATTTGCTTCTGAGATGCGTGGAAACAGAGCAGGATTTTTTCTGACGAACATTAGTACTTCTAATATATAGAGAGATGGAAATGTAAGTATATCATATTTCTTAAAATAGGGTTGGCATGATTCCGTGGATTTTAAGCTAAACATTGCTCGCAAACATTTTTTCTGCATTCTGAGTACTTGTTCACGGTCAGTACCATTGCCCCAGAATATGACGCCATACCTCAAGACAGATTCCACAAGACTATAGTATGCTGTTAATAAAGTATGTAAGTTAACTATTGATGAAAGTTTGTAGAGTAGAAATGCCGATTTACAAATTTTTTTACACGTTTTTTCTATGTGTAATTTCCATGATAATTTACTGTCAATTATTAACCCAAGAAACTTAGTTGACTCTATGCTGTGTATAGGTTGGTCTTGGTATTTTATTTTAAGGTCCAATATTGATGAATTCCTTTGACTATACTGCATTATATTGGTCTTGGCAAGGTTTATTTTTAAATTGTTGTTATCTAACCATTCTATCATAGCTTTAAGCGCTTCATTTATGTCGTTTTCGTATGTTAATCTATCTTTACATTGTACAGTTATGGTGCTGTCATCAGCGAAAAGTGACATAGGGTGCTCTACATGAATGGGAAGGTCATTTATGTAAACGATGAAGAGTAACGGCCCCATTACGCTACCTTGTGGCACTCCATGATTGACAGTCTCTACTTTTGATAAGTATTTCTCTTCCAGTTTTGTTTTGGAATTAACTTTTGTGATAACCGTGCACTGTTTACGATTATTTAGGTACGACTCTATCAAATTTAATATATTACCTCTTAGACCGTAGAGTTCTAATTTACGTAGCAAAATATCGTGCTCTACATAGTCAAAAGCCTGCGTAAGGTCAGTATACAAAGAGCATATGGGAATTCTTTTATCTACACTCTCAATAATAACGCTAAGAACATCGTATACTGCCATATTTATATTTTTGTTTTTTCGAAATCCTTTTTGTTCCTTTACCAGTAAATTATTTATTTCTAAGTATTGACTGATGTGTGTACAGAGAAATTTTTCAATAATTTTGGAAAAAACAGGAATTAAGGCAATTGGGCGATAGTTCTCCATGCATTTTCTGTCACCTTTTTTAAATAGAGGCTTAATAACAGCCATTTTTAACTGATCTGGGAAGATTCCTTTTTCTATACAGAGATTAGTTATATAGCTTAAGTGATAACTAATGTCTTCTGCTACATACTTAACAACCTTTGTTGAGATAGCATCGTACCCAGTACTGTAACTATTTTTTAGAGAAAGAATAATTTTGTGTATTTCATACGGAGAGCATGGTAACAGAAACATTGAATCTCTACATTTACTTAACTTAGATTGTTGATTTTTGTTTTTTTCTTTGTTCAGAGGTGTTACCTTGTCTACAAAATATTTATTGAATTCGTCTGCAATTTTTTGTGGACTGTAAATTATGTTTCCCGCTATTGTAATTTCAGTTATAGACTCGCATGGTTTGTTTTCCTTGGACTCGTTTATTATTTTCCACATCGCCTGTGATTTGTTTTTAGATGTATTAACCTTGTGATTATTCAGTTTTTTTTGTGTAGCTTTTATTAGTACTTTAAAGCGCTTGCTATAGTTATTTAGTTTACTTTTAGTTATGTTCGTAGGGTTTAGTCTATACTGCCATAAAAGCTCCCTTTTTTTCCTGCTGCACGTTTTTAAGCCTTTAGTTAGCCATTTAGGTTTTTTACGAAGTTTAATATTGATATTTTTTTGTGGAAAACACAAATCATAAATTAGCTTGAACAACTCTAAGAACTGACTGTATGCGTGATTAGGATTAGTTGTTCCATAAATTTCTGAAAAGGATAGACTTTTTATGCAATCTTTAAATTTTTCTAGATTTTCGTCGCAATAGTCGCGTCTTATAATCCTCCAACTATCAATCAAGCAAATTTGTTTCACCGGGCATCGTAGCAATTGTGCTGTGTGATCTGATAGAGCACTTTCAATAACCTCCGTTTGACATTTTTGTCTCAAATTATGCGCAATATTATCAATGCAAGTATTACTTACTAGTCTCGTTGGTTCGTGAATAGCTAATTTCAAGTTTAAGGTGTTTAGTTGACATTCTAATTGAAGTGCTCTACTGTTAGGTTTTAGTCGGTCGATGTTGAAATCTCCGGTAATTATGATGGTTTTGTTGTTTTTTGTTTTTAGAAAGTCTAAAATGTTCTCTAGTCGGTCAAAAAATATCTGAAAGTTGCTACTTTTTGGAATTCTGTAAATACAAACAATGATTTGATTAAATTGAATAAGCTCTATAGCGCAACATTCTATAACTCCACTTATAGACAACTCACTTATTTTACTTAAAATCTTGTACTTATAACAGTTTTTTACCAATATGCATGAGCCCCCCCTACTCTTGTTTTCTCTACTGAAATACGCAGCTAGTGTAAAGTTTGGTAGAGCCAAAAAATGTTCGAATCCTGATCTCATATTATGTTCAGTTATACATAGTATATCAACCCCTCTGCCACCATCCTCTCGTTCTTCTAAAAATAAAGTTAATGCTTCTGATTTACTAATGATACCTGATATATTTTGGTGCATTATGTATATGTATTTATTCGAGAATAGACTGGGACCGTGGACCTTTATTATGGACGAAAAAAAATATTTTCGGTTTGCGTATGCTTATGTGATGTGATCTGCTCGTGTTGCGTTATAGTTTGTGTCTCTGCGTTAACTGTTTGGTAATTAGTATTTTTTATTTTTGTAAAGTTTTCGCAGTGATTTTGCTGTTGATATTTTATATACTCATTTTTATAATTTAGCCTCAAGATTTCCCTAAGCAATGTTCTACTTGCGTATAGTTTGTTGAACCTTGTTTGACTTAAAGTTTCATTATAATAGACATCCAAAAATGTTGAATGAGCGAAACGAGAGCTGACAAGTTTTAAACATTGGTTCATCATGTTCTCGTTTAAATATCTTGTTATTCCTACATTACTCAAGATTACATTTGTTTGTTTGAGCGCATTTAAATAGCTGTATAACATCGACTGCAAATTTAACGGATCGGAGTCATTTGATCCTGCTAGTACAATTACAAAATCTTGCTTATTGTAGTCTTTACACTGAATTTGGCATGAGTTCAAGATTTCAGCCAGAGGCGCGTTCGGTTTTATAATCGATGTAACAATGAATTGAGGTCCGAGAAGGTTCTGCAGGCTGGATCTTAATCCCCTTCCTCTTTCGTCAGCGTAAATAATCACTTTCTTTGTTTCTTTTTGGACTTTGAGCTCGCTTGCTCGTAATGTACAGTTCTTTGCATTATCTTTGTCGGTATCGACAGTTTCCACGCTGTACTTAGATTTGCACTGTAGAGCAATATGCTGTTGAAATGATGATAGTGCACCTTTGAGTTCGAAGCTCTGATTATTTATGTTTGTGATTTCGCTATTGTCCAATGAGTTTCTTTTCTGAGGAGATCTAGCATTTGAATCCAGCTGTTGTACTACGTTGTTTGTCAGGTTTCTCTGCGACGTATGGGGAAAGCCAATTTTGAGTGAAGTCGTTCTAATTTTACGGTATTGCGGGGAAAAGAACCTTTTCGGTGAGGACGTATTTCCCGTGTGGATATTACCAAATCCGACAGATTTGTACAGTTGAAGCCGATCCTGAAATTCCTTGTTTGCTGTGCTTAAAGACAGGTTTTGTAAGTTTAAACTTTCAATCTCAGTATGTGCCGCTTCTAACTCATTTTTCAATCTTTGGTTTTCATTTAAAATTTCATCATATTCTTGGCTAGCTTGAGTGCAAATATTTGGAAGACTTTGATACGATACGTCCAACATCGATTCTCTGGTATCGTCTAACATGATTCGACCTCGATTTCTTTGAGTAACATGGCAAGTATCTTCTCGTGTGCTTGGTAATGAAAGTTCTCGCTCCTGCAAGATATCGCCGTCATTTAGACAGGTCTCGCATGTGTACGTAGTTTTCCCAGTAGCATAGTTGGCCATATACTTTGATGTGGTCATATTAACGCAATTATGGTGGTAGTTATTTCTGCATTTTTTGCACTGTAAACGTTCTGTCCCGAAGATATTTAATAAGCACACTTTGCAATTCATTTTAAGCTTTATTTTAAATACGGCAAAACACGGAGTAGGCAATTCTCGTTTTATTGCTTTTAACTCCCTCTGTAATTGTTAGACGACACTAATAAAGTTTTTTAGCTCCCTCTGAAGTCGTAGATGATTTTAACTTATGTTGCTTTTAGCTCCCTATGCTCTTGAACTTATTTATTAGGGAAATATAATCAGTGGTTCACTATCGAATTCCATAGATGGCGCGTAGATTGAATTTACCAAAAGTGTAAGAGATGTCGGGTGGAGCTTAGTTTCGAACCGGGGACCATCCGCTTGTTGAGGGCAAAATGGTACAGCCGTCTTAACCACTGAGCTATCGTGTTGCACACCAATAGTTTCGAAAATGTGGATAGGCTGATGAAAAGAAGTGATTTCAATTTAACTTTTGTGTGTTGCTAACTAGTTTACTCAAGGTCATGTTGTTGTTTACAAATTCACAGCTGATATGATTTGAAAGTTCAACGTTTTTAGTGTCCACTTTTTCACTTGTAATTCAATAATTCTATAGTATTTTTACAATCTGATTTTACAGTCCCATCGTAGTTTATGTTAGCCGCATACAGACACTGATTTAATTGTTTAAACTTCACTTTTAACCACTACTTTTGAATTAATTCCACTGGAGCGACAATAACACGTCTACCTCCCACTCGTGTTTTTTCTTCCTAGTCGATATAAGGTTTAGTCCAAATGCTGCATAGTCATATTGCAAGGTAGGCATTTTGCTTCCTAGGCTATTCTTTCGATTTCCAGGCAGCATAATCAGAAAGCAGTGAGAAGACCTCGTTTAATATTTAGA